>JAVTVY010017560.1:0-66948 GCA_036873755.1 Hanleya hanleyi
CCCGTGGAAAGATCACTCCGACCTTGCCTGTCTACGGAATTATTACACAATAAATATGTTTGTCCCACGATGGAAACGAAGCAGTTAATTTAGAGCTGCTAATAGAATCTCCATTCTTGATGTTGAAGAGAAGAATTTAGAGCTGCTAATAGAATCTCCATTCTTGATGTTGAAGAGAAGAATACATTCATTAAGCTATCACCAGTCTAAAATATGGTCTGGAAACAATTTGAAGCTAAGATGAGAAATCAAATGTTTTCAGCAGATTCCGTGTATAACTTTCTGTGTTTTGTGTGCTATTGGGAATTAGCCGAACGGTGCATGGCCTCATAATACACTTTCACGTTTAAATTCGCTTATAGTGTTGTATTGTAGAATCAACAAAACCCACAAACTATACAGTGTTCAGTTTGGACTATTTATGTTTTTGTCAGAACCACATTTACCCGAGAATATGACGCTGTAACGCTGTCTTGAATGAGAAACTCTTCTGATAAATAAGTTCGTACTAAATGGATGTCATTTTGATATCCACCCGCAAGATCTAGTTTGTTACACACATACAATGGTCTACAACGAGTGCGATGATAAAGCAACGCTGATATTGTGTTTTATGTAAAGGAAGAGCACAATGATGAACGTGGCTCATCAAATCGCCAAAATGATATTGGAACTAGAAAAAGTAGACATTTGATTGTAAACTACTTGTTATAAGTTGTCTGTATAAACAAGCTCGGGCTCTAATTGATCCAGTTGTATATACGAGTTGTCATCGGTGTACTGAGGTACATATACTAGTACTAGCTGAAGCCAATTGGGATAATGGAACTATAGATCACGGTAAAATTTAATTATATATCTATACTCAGACGTTGTTTTTGGTTATATCAAGCGCTATAGAATTACATATTCTCCTTCTCCCGACGTCCTTATTTAGTTCCGAAACTTTTTACCTATTTTGTCTGAATATAGCTATTGTCTCTCGCGCATTAAAATTGAGCTAGATCAGGAATATATGGTTTTGACAAAAACATAAATAGTCCAGACTGAACTTGAATAATTTGTGCGTTTTGTTTTCTCTTTGTCCCAAAAGTATGAAAAATCATCGAAAGTTGCATTTTTGTTTTGTTTTTTGCATGAATGTACGAATGGGAAGACGGTGAAATATAGATGTCATTAAAAGCAAACTTAGGGTGAAAGGTCAAGTTCATTGGTCATAATAATTGAAAATCATTGAAAAAAGTGAATGGATTTACACGTTTAAAACTAGTGTTGAAACTTACTCGTAAAGTGTTGAAATATAACTCTTTAAGTGTGTCCACAGGGACAACATTATACCAACT
The DNA here is from genome assembly GCA_036873755.1 of Hanleya hanleyi. Taxonomy (NCBI): domain Eukaryota; kingdom Metazoa; phylum Mollusca; class Polyplacophora; order Lepidopleurida; family Hanleyidae; genus Hanleya; species Hanleya hanleyi. The sequence goes on from JAVTVY010017560.1 coordinate 1,344, forward strand.
GAGTGATCAGCTTCATCGACAATATTGCAAAGTCACAGACAGCCGAAATGGCATTAAATATTTACATATGTGACGGGTAGGAATTGTACTATTAAATGTCATTCATTTTTTCGTCTGGGAATTGGTCTAGTCCGAGTTGTCTCCCTTGCAACACAGCGAATAGATGGGATTGAAATGATACGAGAGCTGGAGATGTACATGTATATAAAAACTAGTGATATATGTGACGGGTAGGAATTGTACTATTAAATGTCATTCATTTCAGTCATATATTCATTGTTAGGAGTACTTATAATATAGATTTGTCTATGCAGGGCATTTGGCCGTAGGCCGGTAAGTGGAGTCGACCCCTTAAGCGAACAGCTGTTGCGTTGCCATGAACAACGAGACGTACACAGTTGTCCGCTGCAGAATGGAGTGTTCGACGCATAACGATTAGAACTAAAAAATTCTACGGGACTGATGCTGATTGTAAAATGATACGCGTTTATAATTCATAAAGAAACACACGTCAATTTTTTCATAGCCTGGAAAATGGGACCGCTGTCGCACACGTCCGCGCGTTGTCTATATATATATCGAGACCTCTGGAATACGCCGCTCCGTCATAATGAAGAATGACAAAAAATACTAGCCCGACACAAATTTATAGAGAGATCGATTCTATTTTTCATGGTTAAAAAAATACCCTGGGAAAATTAATTTAACACGGCCATTAATTTTTAGAGGCTTCCCGTGTGCATAAATTAATAGTCTGGACTCATAACAGGATAAAAAATAAAATTAATGCATGGCTAGAGTACAATAGCGAGTGCTAATAATTATCAGAACCCTCCCTAGGGCTGTGAGAGAGCCAAAACCCCGATACTTGCCAAGCTATACTATATATGTAATAAATAAATACAAGATATTCATTAGAATGTGATGATTTTTAAACCCGTAAGGTTCGTGTAAGGTAGTATGAAAAAACCAGGTACATGGAAAATAAATTGATTTTCCTGGCTAAAAAAATTACGTGTAGACTATGGGTTAGTCTTATAATAGTGCCCTAAAAATTATAAGGATTTATCGACAAATAATAGGTAATTTTTAATGCTTGGGCAATGGTGACACAGCTCTATACAGTGGGTCAATCTATCTTGCACTCACACCGTCCGATTTTGCACTCACTCACACCGGCCCCCATTTTGAAACGCACCTGCTACCAACAGGACACCATTTTGGCAAAAACCCAAAGACCTCATTTGCATATTTTCAGAGAACAACAGGCCGCCATTTTGAATCACACCACCTACAACACACACAAACAAGCCGCCATCTTGAAAATATGCAAATGAAGGCTGGGGATCGGGAAAGTGAAATGCTGGGGATCGGGAAAGTGAAATTGGCCGCCATCTTGAAACCGACCACCCCCACCATACACAAACAAGCCACCATCTTGAAACACATATGCAAATGAGGGCTGGGGAAAACCCATTACACACACAAACAAGCCGCCATCTTTAAACCGACCACCCCTAACATACACAAACAAGCCGCCATCTTGAACATATGCAAATGAGGGCTGGGGAAAACCCATAACACACACAAACAAGCCGCCATCTTGAAAACGACCACCCCCACCATACAAAAACAAACCGCCATCTTGAAACCGACCACCCCCACCATACAAAAACAAGCCGCCATCTTGAAAACGACCACCCCCACCATACAAAAACAAGCCGCCATCTTGAAACACACCACCCCTAACATACAAAAACAAGCCGCCATCTTGAATAAACCCAATTTTTGGAAAAACACAGTGCAAGTGCACTCATAGGCCACGCCCCAATAACTCCTCGCTCCGCCCCAAATGAGGGGTATGCGCATGCGCAGTTGAGGGGTAGGTACAACAGATCAATCCTCCCTACTACTAACATTACCGGTAGGCTGTGAACAAATTACACCGATTGTGGGTAGTTCAAACTTTGGAATCGACGAATAATGCAAGCAATTTGATTAAAGTGATCGTAAACCCTCAAGTAAAGTTTCCATCAAATGAAAGACCATTGCAAACAGTGTGCGAAAATATTTATTTGAATTTTTTACGATTTTATTACACAGAGTAAACTGCAATTAAAGCATGGTATTCTATGGTGGTCTGTTGCAATCATATTTAGGTCCAGTGACGTCACACTGCCTTAATACATATATTTCAAACATCGTACCGGTATGCACTTTCCAGTGCTTGATTCAAGCTTAAGGTGTATATATACTTTGAGTTTCAACACAGACTCACTGTTCCAATATGCATGTTTCACCAAAATCTGGGAGATGGTGACTCATGAGTGTCAAGTCAATTTGAATCTTGCATTTAATTTCCCAGATTTTGGAATATGCACATTGGAACAGTGAGTCTGTGTTGAAACTCAAAGTATACATATCTTAAGCTTGAATCAAGCACTGGAAAGTGCATACAAAGTTGGAAATATATGTATTAAGGCAGTGTGACGTCACTGGACCTAAATATGATTGCAACAGACCACCATAGAATTCCATGCTTTAATTGCAGTTTACTCTGTATAATAAAATCGTACAAAATTAAAATAAATATTTTCCGACACTGTTCGCAATGGTCTTTCATTTGATGGAAACTTTACTTGAGGGTTTACGATCACTACCAAATCTAAAAATACCGCTCCCCATCTTATGTGTAGCTGATTTAAGTGACATGTAAAGATTGGAGCGGTTTTGGCAGATCTGATTTTAATTAGATAGTGCCAAAGGCAACAGTTCAAACCTTACGCGATCTATTCTACAGGAACTGCGCATCCATCGTTCCTCATCTATTCTGTAGTAATTGGGCATCCATCGTCTTCCGTATCTGCCCAGGTAAAACTGTATTTTTGCACTACACAAGTTATAGCTGGCGAAGCCCTGTGGAATATATATTCTCTGGAACCAGAGATTTTGCACGCTACGATCGTATTGTGCAGGCGAATTTCATAAACCTAGAATGGAGGGGTCTGGTGGCTATAGGTTCTGCAAAAATGTCATGTAGGATTGACTGGAATCGTCACATTTTGCCCAGAACATTGTAACTATAGGACTCATACATATTTCGTTTTAATGACGTAGTCCATGGTGTCAATTAGGCTCTTGTTTCTCTTGTATCACTCAGACTAATCTCCACACATCTTCTCATTGCAGTTGGTAGATCGAGACAAACTACTTTCTCATTTCCCCAAAGTCCATGTCCGGTAGTTCGATTGAATTACCAATATTCGTAGTTCATTTATCAGAATGGTCAGATATCGGCAGCATGAAACACCAGAGTCGGTACTTCAAGACGTCTTCGAACTACCAATATTGATAGTTCATACTTCGACATTTCAAAAGTGGTAGTTTGAACTACTTTCTTTTGACAGTTTAGACATAACTACCTGAAAAATAGTCAAGATAACCAATAACTAAGGTAAAATAAAATTGTTCTCATTATGTGTCTTGTTAAAAAGTCAATAGTTCAATTGCGCATTTCTCAGTCTGTGTGAGGTTTCAAGTTTCAAGACATGACTTGTACGAGACACGTACACGGTGAAAGTTTTTTCCAGAGCAATACCGCTAATGATTGCTCGTATCTATGTCGTGATTGACAAGATCAATATTACCCTGTTTACAGCAGCCCACGCACCGGAGAGGCATGGTTTGCTATCAAAGGGGAACAGTCGTATAAACCGATATGTTTTATTGTGGTAATATAAAATTTGAAGCTAGCCATTGTCATATTTTATTTCCACGCTCCATTCTTACGATAATACAATAAAATAAATATTCAAATTTATTGTGATAGTGTTGGGTGATTTATATCCCACATTATATACAAAAGTAATAAGTACAACAGAAATATGTTAACAATCTATTATTGAATTTACTGGAAAACAACAATTCGCCCACTTCCATCATGTTTGCCATAAAACTCATACTTATAGCGGCGCCTTTCTGCCAAGTTTCCATCCATAACCCCACAGATATCCTGTCCAAGTTGCAAGATCTTCTAACTAACAGGAGTCCAATTTTAAAATTGTCTAATTTAGTAGCCTATGAATGCAAACATATGACAGCGATCATACCTCGAAACTGTGTAGCAATATGTGAGTCCACCTGCTTAACAAATTATGGCGCCTACTGAAGACTGATTTTCAGATACAGCCTGTTACGTTATTCGGGTGTTATCGAATTATTATAGTGGTGACCCTCTGCCAGACGTGGGAAACGAAAAAGTTTCGGAAACAGAAAAAGCTAATTTGCGTGGATAAATGGATACTTATCTTCACATTATGCAGTGGAAATTTTGACTAAATTTATTTAAAAATAATGCAGTTTATTCGCGTCATTATCTTTGCGTAAGCATGACTCACTATGTTCAACCATGGTGACTATGCTTGATCATGGTAATAATGGTTGACATCTTTATTTCAGGAATCTGACCAACCATGATTGAGTATTCTTGACCACAATTAACAACAGTTGAACCATGGTTAACCATGGTTAAACGCCCTCCATTCCCTCGGGTGAAGCACAGTTCTCTCGGTTTATGGATGTGAGGAAAAGTTTATCAACCCATTGCCGTATCAATATACCGGCATTCCATTTTATCGCGACAAAGTTGACCAGTTCGCTATTAAAGCAAAGTAGGCCTATACAGTCAATTCGAAGAGATGTATAATATCATCATCAATTTACTGTAACCGGAATGAAATGAATGTGTCATATACAGAAATTCCCTGCAGTAGAAAACATATAGCATGGGTAGAAAAAAACGTATGCAATCTTTCGTAACTAAACACCAGGTTCTCACAGCGTACATCTATATATCAGTCTAATGTTTGTAAGTGAACACCAGTATACTCTCAGTATACCTAATGGTGTTTATAACTGAACACCACTCTTTATAGAGGTACATTTAATTAGGTCAAAGTGTTTACAAAATAAAACTATGCAATTGTCCACATCATTGGTACTCTTAGAACTTGTCAATGATATGATATGTCATTTGTCACTGCTCTCAGATGCGCTGCTCTGAGGCGTTCAAGAACATTTGGTACACAAAACTATGGGTGCCCGGTCACAGTTTTTGATGCACTCAAGAACTTTCCTCGTTGTACGATTGAATCAGGTTGCAGATTTCACTAGACCGAAGGGCATGCCCGGAAACTGGAAAAGCTCGTCTGGCGTTAGGAAAGCCGTTTTATCTTTTGAAGACTCGCTCATGCCTATTTGCCAATAGCCCTTAGACAAGATCTTCGAGGAATATTTTTTGTTGCTCAGTTTGGCGAAAATAGCCTCCGGTTGGGGCATCAGTTCCAAGTCGAACACGGTTATTCGGTTCAGGTGTCTAAAGTAGACACAAAATCGGTTACTACCGTCTTACTCTTTGGCGGTAGCGATCGGAAAAGCATATTGGGACACTGAAGATTTTGTTACACCCATCTTTAGCATGCTAATCTTTTCACGTGGATTGGAGAGCATATGGTGCAGGATAGGATTTTTGGCGTATTGACACCTCAGAAAATAGATCAGATTTATGCTCACCATTCATCGTACGTCCTGGACATCCTGGTATTCCTCCAATATTGCCGGTATATCACACTTCTGAGCCTCCAGCAACTGTTTTACTATGTTCACATCCCTGAAAAATGTTTGATACCATGAGCTCTGGTAACTCTGCGTTGCCCTGTTCAACATCAAATATGTCTTCTTCGATCACAGTAGCCGCTGCGTGCCAAACACACCTGTTCCAGTAACCTCTGGAGAAGTTTCTCTCACTACAGACTTTTTCAACAGATTAATGTGCAAAGTTTTTACTCTACCAGGGAACCGAATCTTGTAGTCGTTAGAGCAAACACTTTCAAGCACGTCGTATGGACCTGAGCATTGAGTTCGTGGAGGTCTGTTTGTAGTAGCACTAACATTTTGTTCTTGCGCAAGTTGACATGTTATCTCAAGTCTTTATTGAAGGTCTAGCACGTATTGGTATGTTGATTTGAACTCTGTATCCCTGATTTCATCCAACCATAACTCTTTCATCACCTGCATGGGTCCTCTGGCGCACCGACCTTATAGCAATTCAAATGGCGAAAAACCGAAACTTGACTGCGAGATTTCACGGTAGGCAAAGCGCAATGGATGTAGATAACAGTCCCAATCTCTGGGTTTCCCAGACCAGATCTTCTTCAATATGAATTTGAGAGTGCCGTTGAATTGCTCCACAAGTGCATTGTACATAGGATGAAAGGGTGTAGTAACCATCTGTGGGATCGGCGACAGTCTATTAACCTCTTTCATCACATCGGGCAGGAACTATCTCCCTTGGCCAGAAATAATACTGCCGGGATTACATAGTCTGAAGTAAAACTCAACAAGGGCTTCTTCTTATCTTCTCTAGTTGTTTCTGGGATCTGGTTTGCACTGCCACCACACTGGTGCCGTGTGCACTTGGTTGGATACTCCTAGGCTGTCAAAATGGTTCTGGATTACAAGCGTCCCGGTATCTTCTCCCCAGAATATTCTCAATAATCAGGTTATATCAAGGGTTCTTCAAGCAAAGTGCCTCAACTTGCCCGATATAATAAAGCGCCCCAATGTATATTTTAACCAAAGATGCTTCTACCACGCTTCCATCTAACATCATATATTTTTTTAATTGTACCAATTCCGTCAGTGTGATTTAGTCCTGCCTAATGACTGCACCGGAACATCCCGTGTCTTCCAGCACGCTCACTAGACCCTGAACAACTGGCATGTTGTATATTTGTAAACGATTGAAATGTTTACCCATATCACATAATGCCGGAAACACAGAGGAAGGGTGGACATACAGGAAAAATGAGGAGCTGTGGTCCACTTGAAAGCCTGTCTTACATGTCCCACACCTGGTCTTGATTAGTAGCCATAATTTCTTATTCTCAGTATTACCCTGGCTATTTGTCACATACTTCATCATTTTCCATCAAATTACTTGATAGGGTTATTACATCATCGCTCTGTGAGATATTTGTATCTTATACTGCTATCTCAAGCCGGTGCTAGGGGCCGTGTAGTCATGTCATTTAAGATATCCACATCAAGAGCTGCAATAGTTGAGAGTTGAGATACAAATCATCACATGGATCACTCTTGGTTCTTATGATGTTTTTAGAAATTTGCCCTCAGTATATTTGCCTCTGGGGTCATATGACTTCTAGTCAGTATTCCGGCATCGTTTTCCACCACCCTTTTAATGTTGCATTGATTTGCCTACAGGTGGAGTTCGTCTGCCCAATTTGGTTAGACAGTCCCGTTCAATGTGTAAATTACTACTGCATTTAAAACAATGCCTGGGGTCTTGCTGATCTTGACATCTTATGACCTGATTGAAAAGCTACTATATCAGATATACGTTTCCTATCTCACAGATTCACTGCATTTCAGCCCGTATATTCCGGTATCTTCTTTGATACTATACCACGTAAACTGAATGTCCACTCCTGCAAATCTGCATTGCTGAGCTAACCAAAACAAAATATGTCCTGTCGACACTAGATCTTCTGGTTGACTGCATGCATTCTTTCACTTGTTCGTTCATTCGTTCACTCGTTCAGTGTTCATAGGCAGAAAGTTGGTAAGAACTTCATATAAGACGAAGCGCGCCAGTCTAGGACGTACTTAATTGCATGACTCGATCAGGGATATACGGAGGAATTTAAGGCGACACGTAACCTACAACTTATGGGCTTACTCGATCTGACCATAATCGAATAAAAAACTTGCACTGTTAGTCAATAAAAACAAATCTAACATAACACAACACAACATATATCAGAAAAATATCTTGACAAACCTAAACCGAAAGGGAGAACGAAACACCAGGTATGTTTCATCGGGCTGTGATATGTAATAATCATGTTACATTAAGATCAGTCTGTATACATTGGTCGTTCATTTCGGATCGACGAGGCGACATCAGCCACAATGGTCAGTTGTTTCAATCACTTTGGCAAGCTCCTCAGTCGTTGGTCATCAACTTCATATACTTAGAATCTGTGGACGACTGAAATTACAACACATATAAGGGAAGTGGGAAGAGGTGCCGACATACTGACAGAGTCACATGACTTCACAGTATAGTCTTCCGGTTAACCTATTCTAAAGCACATACCAAGAATCTAACGATTCGTGATACGTGTTGTATCTATTGTACCTGTTCATATGGCAACTTGGATGATATGACCACACGCCCCCTAGCACCGGCATAAGCGGTATTAGATACAAATCTAGAGAGCTATGGTGGAAATGCTCTGACAACTCGTATATTGGTAATTGATGAGCTGTATCGTCGTCAGATGAAAATGACGGCATTTAACACAAAAGACTAGCCTGTAAGACCCGATGTCGACCAAGCATCAACTTCCCACAAAGGCCAGCATATATCAAAGACCAAACGGTCTGTACAGGGGGCGGGCCTCGGGGACGAAACGTCCACCAGCAGAATCTCGGCATATACAGGTTAAAATTACAACACATATAAGGGAAGTGAAGAGGTGTCGACAGACTGACAGAGTCACATGACTTCACAGTATAGTCTTTCGGTTAACCTATTCTAAAGCACATACCAACAATCTAACGATTCGTGATACGTGTTGTATCTCAGGTACGCTTTTATTGTACCTGTTCATGTGGCAACTTGGATGATATGACCACACGGCCCCTAGCACCGGCATAAGCGGTATTGGATACAAATCTAGAGAGCTATGCTGGAAATGCTCTGACAACTCGTATATTGGTAATTGGTGAGCTGTTTCGTTGTGACAAGCCTATGTCAAATCAGTTGACCAGTTCCAAGGTATTCTTCAAGCTATTTGACAGAAGTATTCTTCATTATCTAAACGTTCAAACAATATCAAGCATTTGCTACTAAGTAGTGAAGATCATAATGCCCTTATAATGTATACAGATCTTCGTCAATCTCATTTGTATGACTGAAAAGACTGGATAAACACCGGATGAGATTGACTTTCACCACACGATATATTTCTGTCCATATAAGATCTCATGCTTACCTCGGCTAGCACGCTGAGTCTGCTTCCAAATGAGATAATCCGGTTTAATTGAGGTTTCTTCCTGACAATGAGGCATCTATCATGTCATTACCAAATATTGGTAGCATTAACCAGGATAAAACAGCATACATTTCATACCACTCTCTTTTGCTCTAGAAATATAGTGAAGCCGAATCTGTTAGTTACACCCTCGCCCCAACAACTCTGCAGGCATTACCCAACATGACGGTAATAAACCGCTACACGCCTCCGTAACACGAAATTGGAGAGAAGACACTCATACGGAGCTTTGGAAATGGCACTTGGTGTAAGGACTTGTATGAGACCAACATATCGAGACTGGCTTTAATAATGACCTGGGCCATATTTGGAATAGGTCAAAGTACAAAGATGCGACTTTGATTATAGAACTACATGACTGGAGATGATGCATGAGAAAAATATCCACCTGTTGAAACATAGAGCACAGCCAGAGATTCGTCGGGCCCACAGTTGCACGCTCGATGATTCTGGAACCATCCCCATTGACGATCTTGGCTTTCACATACAAGTACGTATGGGCTTAATCCACATAGGCTGTGTCTGCATTGTTGATGGTGAACTCGATCGGCCCTGTTTAGTTGATACTGGAGAGCGGGAGATGCTCTACCCATAATCCTTGTTCGGCACTGGTCTGTGTGGGCGGGACGGTCCACAAATCAAATTCACTGTTGGAAGAGGGGCAGGACTCTGCGTGGACTAAGGACATGTTTTACACAAAGATATCCCGGGTCTTCGATGTGCGTCCTCGGTGGGTCGGTCGTCGACTGGTGCGCAGTCTCGGCGGTGCAGGTCTTTTATTCTCTACGGTTCGTTGTGCTTTTGCGACCATGACACATCCTGCTTCTTTGGCTCAGCGTTTCAATGATTTTCGGACGGGGACACCGCTTAACGCATTTTCCAAGGCTTGTACCCCACTTCGGACCGCTTGTTTGCCGGCTACTTTTACCCCACGCGTCACCAAGGGCAGGAACGTTTTGACGATGCTCCCGAGTATCTTCCCCAGCCCATGTCCTTGTTGAATGAGTGTACCTGCAAAGACAGGAAGGCCACCGCCGGCCTGTTGGGTATAATAGTCCTTATAGCTGCGTACATTGCACTCGTAAGGTACCTTCATTATACAAAGTTGAGAGAACGTGCTTGTCGAAAATGAAGTGTGACCACTACTTTCCCAATCTCGAATTCCAGAGGTTGTCTGGTGTCATCGATGATGATGGTACTGATGTCAGTTTGTCGCACCGGTAGAGTGCGTGGTTAAAGCACTATGTGCCCTCATCTCCGTAGTCCCCTTGCACAGGGCAGACGCGGAGCTCATCCGAATAGACATAAGAGTCCATACAAGCCAGCCTTAAGATCCAGCATGGTCTCCCCTCGGAGCCGACCAGGCCCGACATAGCTATTCGTCTCTAGTACACACAGCTTCTTTAACGTCTTGCTGAAACGTGCGGTCAAATTTGTCTGGAGAATGATCAGGAACTTGTGGTTCCACTCGTGGTACTCCATCTGGATCATGTTCGCAAACGGGAAGATATTGATTCCTACAGGGGTCGAGCTCTTGATGAGGTTACGCAACGCGTGGATGAATATTTTGGGTGTATGGTACTGGCCTTCGAGAAGAATTAAGTTATAGGTGTTGCCTTGGTACACGACTCCATACTACATCGTATCATGTTGCACGTTGTACCACGTATACGGGTACCGGATATCCACTAGGCCACACTTCCACCGTCTGGGGAGATCTAAGGGATGTAGCAGCTGCGTAACATAATAGGCCAAGCTGTTGTTGGGAAACACCGCAGCCGAGCTATTACTGGGTAGTTAGAGGTAAAACATGACGACTGAGCTTTCCCATGGCCAGGCCAGCTTGTTTCTTGAACGACGCGGGCACACTCTGTAAGACTTCGTCTTCGACCCACTGTGGAGCTGTAGATGATACACCTGGTAATGGCAGCTGTGGAATAAGGGTTGTTGGCGCTACGCGTTGTGCTGGCTGTGCGACTGACGCTGGCCTTGGTTCAGGGGTTTTGTATTGGTCCATGAACGTGATGCACCGTTGAAGCGTCTGATTGTACTGTTGTACTTTCTCATTATGGCGTAACCCCTCGTGATCGAGTGTGTTGATCGTCTTCACCGTAGGTGGGATCGGATACGGCGACAGGAGGCGCTGAAGCAGGCCTGGGTCCACCAGAGCCAAATTTTCGTGTGGTTCATTGTCAACCGAAGGTTCCACACAATATTGGCCCCAACACGAAAGCGCCCAACGGGGCTAAGGTCGCACCGAGAAAGCCGACTTTCTGTAAGACCAGGGTTCGAGGGGTTCGGAGACCAGGGGTTGGGCCAGGGTTCGGAGACCTGTCTTATGCTTGGCCAATTTGGTCTTCTGAGCCGGAGTCAGTGGCGCGTTCCCTTTTAAGACGTTATACCCGATTTCACACAGACAGCGCACAAAGCCAGGGTCCGCGTCGCGTACAATAGTCCGAACCAACTCGGGTGGGGCCGTCTTCATTACACGGAGCATCGGAGCGTGCTTCCGTAGTCGAGCGGGCATCCTGTACAACTAACGCTTGAACCCACAACTGCCCGTTTTATCCTTTGCCGGCTATCTCCTGAATATTCTTTCACTTCAGAGACAAAGTCGACCATTATGTTGTATTAATTCTTTTAATATTCCCATCATCAAATACACACACCCCGACTGGGGGAGCCACGGTGGGTGTGTTTGCATTATTTTTGCACGTACATGTGTTGGGTCTCTGCGGGAAAGATACCAGTCCGTAGTCGAAGATGGTCGGGGGTAGTTTGCTTTACGTCAACGAGAGACGTGCTGAGAGGTTGACGCATCTTTGAAGTCTTCCAATGCAAACCGCGTGCGGCCGGAGTACATCTGTCTCGCCAGGTGCGGCAGTTGAGTTGTATCTCTAGGATTTTTGAAGACCAGTGCATTATAAACTGATGTTTCGATGCTCTTTGTTTTACTGAATAGATTCTACGCAATGTAGATGATGCTGAGACGGCGATGATGACTGCCTTTGGTGAAGAGTTGGGTGACTCGAAAGTCGGTCTCCGCCATGAGATCATCTGTGACCACCAAGGTGCCCAGTTCCAAATCAGCAAGGTTGGGTAGCCTTTCCACGAACGTGATGTGGGGCATCGTCTCGTACGCCGCCTGTCATTCTCCGTAACACCACAAGACCTGGGCGATGGGCGGTGCAATCGTGTTGTCGGCGTGTTGAAGGAGTTTCTGGACGAAGTGTGTTTTACCTGAGCCCGTCGGCCCTGCGATGAGGCGGGTGAAGGGATGTTGCCACCTCGGGTTGGTTGAAGGTGAATCCGCTGTCGTGGTAACCCGCTCTTGTAAATTTGATACGAGAGAACCGGAGTCGTCGGCGCTTCAACGTTGGTCGCCATTGTCGGTACGTTACAGCGTTCACGGTGGGTAATGAAATCCGGTGAGGTTTCAGGCGTAGTGGGTACTGCAATACTTGTTGTGGAGTTCGATGTTGACATAGACTATATACGCGGTGCGGTGGTGATGACTGGGCTCGTTTCGATCACGGGTTTGATGAGTGCTATCTGTACATTCGTCTGACCTGCTCTCACGGATGGCGGTTGTGTCTTTGGTGGAATGAGAAGAGTGCTGAGATAGGCTACGTCGTAAAACACACGCCCATATAAAATGCCCAGCAGTGTCACCAGAAAGCCCACTTGCGGTTTGCGCGTTTTTGGATACGCTGTGTTCAGAGGCAGCTGCTGTTTGTCTATAGCACCGTGTTCATGGTCGAACGCAGAATGAAGGATGACGGCGGTGGTGTCTGGTTTTAGAGCCGTTTCATCTGGTTGTTCGGGACCCAGGAATAGAAGGAACTGGGCCTGCCTTGCCATTTCACGAAGGGCATCGTCTTGCCTCAGCGTCGCTCGGTTTTCAGGATGCGTTCCACAGTGTAATAGTCTTGGTCTGTTTTCATCACGGGCTGTAATTCTTGCTCGTAAAACGTTCCTTGCAACGGTTCGCCTTGAGGATCCTCCAGTTTATAGACACTCGTCTGTCGGGGTATGCGGTGTTTAATCAGGAAGTGCTCATCGCTCCAGTTGGGGAGGGAACTCTTCTCGAAATTGTCCTTGAATTTACTGATCCGTACAGGGTCCCCGACCTTGAACACCTCCTTCGGTCGTGGTTGAGAATGCATGGGGTACAAGACACGCCGGACTTGGGCCTCGTTGCGTTTCATAACGGTGATGATTGGTCTCTGTATGCTTCGGTGATAGGCTCGATTGTAACCCTCCATCAGCTGGGGGAGAACATCGATGTACCGCCTTGTATTCTTTTTGGTGAAATATTTATATATACGGCGGACCGGTCGTCCGGTGTAAACATCTGGTCCACAATAGGCACCACTTTTTCCAAGGCCGTCCATAATTCAGGGACTAGGGTGAAGCTTCGTGTGAGATCCTGGTAGCGTCCCAGGCGTGCGAAGCATGACCCACGGTGTACGTAGACGGCATTCTCCACGTGGATGAGGTCACCATCGAGCTCACCGCTCAACACCCGTTTAAATTTGGTGCAGCCGTCACGGTGTAGCGTAACCGTATTCGATATGGTCCCAGCGCGCAACCAGCAAACATCTCCGCGATCTTCCGCGATGGTGACTTTATCCCCATAGCCGTGTAAACCCACCTGTGGTGTAAGGGGAAGGACGGCTCGGACTGGCGACATGGTCGACGAAATGACGCGTGATGAATGCCCCACACCGTCACTGACCGACGTATTTATAGTGTATCCGGTTGCGCATGCCCAACACTATTTATTCTCAACACACTACCCTAGGGAAGCCCGGGCCACTCACTTGATGCAATTCGCCTCTTTCTGGTTGTCGGTATTGGACATGTGGAGAAAGGAGGGTTCCCCACTTGCCATTTATGCTGGACATATAGCTGGCGATATTGTCTGGGACCATGCTTGATGAGGGACATTCGGGGAGTTGAACATTGGAGTAACTAAAGGACATATACAGTCGTATTCAGGGGCAGATAACTCCTGTTGCATTTCCCGGACATGTCAATTAACATTGAAGTAACTGAAGGACATATACAGTCGTATTCAGGGGCAGACAACTGTTGCTGGGCCTCAACGACAGGTCCGAAAGTGCACGTAGACGCCTCTTGACTCTTTGAAAGGGCATTAAAGGTCACATTGACCATGAAAAATTTGACCATGACCTTTGCGACGTCACTTTCGGTTCCGGTTACCTGACCGGAAGTGATTTTTGACCCCTGCGCATTCCCATTAGGAGCAAGCATAAGCCATCTATAAAAATGTCCATTCTCATACACTTTTTCTACTGCGCATGCGCGAAATGACGTCAGTTCGAGGCCACACTCATTCAGTCGGACGGTCCTTCACGAGTGCTTCACTATGACACCCCACGTGACCTATACTGACCATTTTTGGGCCATCACCCTATTACCTTGCACTTTTTCTACCGCGCATGCGCAGAATGACGACAGTTCCACGTCATACCCGTTCAGTCGGACGCTCCTTCACGAGTGCTACACATTGACACCTCCCACGCCCCATTCGTACCAATAGTGGATCCCAAAACATCCGTGATTCCCCATGGTTTAGGTGTAAAGTCCATGTTCCGCTTTTTATATTTTCGGGACAAATCCTAATTTCACATGCAACCTTGCAGATGCCATCATACTCACTTCCCCGGATGTCTCCCTATGGTTTAGGTGTAAAGTCCGTGTTCCGCTTTTTATATGTTCACACCCAATCCTAAATTTACATACACCCACTAACCCACCCTGCCTCTCTCGGCAGGCCCCAATCCGCTGGGTATTAGCCCCTCTAGACCCGGTTGATAGGGGTTTTCCCCATTTTAGGCGTAAAGTCCGTGTTTCGCTTTTTATATGTTCAAACTCAATCCCAATTTTACATACAGCCACTAACTTACCCTGCCTCTCTCGGCAGGCCCAGATCCGCTGGAGAGCCATATTAGTCCCTATGGACCTGGTTGGTAAGGGATTTCCCTATTTTAAGGATAAAGTCCCTGTTTCCGGATTTTAAATGTTCAAACCCAATCCTAATTTTACATGCACCCACCCATGACTTGGATGTGCCCTTCACTTTGACACCTTCCACGACCCATTTGAACCAATAGTGGCCCACAAAACGTCCATTCCAATGCCCCTTTTTCCACTGCGCATGCGCGGAATGACGTCAGTTCCACGTCACACCCATCCAGTCGGATGCTCCCTCACGAGTACTTCACACTGATACCTTACTCGACCCAATCGGACCACTAGTGGCCCACCTAGACCCCAAAACGTCTCCCACGGGCTTGTCTGTGTATCACGCATGTGCAATGTAAACTTTTCAACAAACTTCAACCAATGGATTCGCGACCTATACCATCGTATTCTATGTGGTGAGACGAAAAAAACAAGAGATCACACTCCATACCGCAAATGACCATGTGTGGGTTCCCCATTGGGCATATTCGCAAATGTTCGAATCAGGGGAGATCATCCAGAATTCGGGCCACAGAGGTTTTGCCTAGCCAGAGTTGTCTTCCTTGCCTCCAAATGACAACACGATAGATGCCAAAAAGGGATTTCCCAGAGCAAGCGCTGCCATTTTGTTTCTTTGACATGCTGGACACGACACGCTCGACCCTGTGGTCACAATGCTCATAGTCGCGTAATAATAACATCGTACAACACCTATACGTCTTACTTCCCATGTATTCATGTATTTTTTCGTGGCTATACCGATGACCTCTGTGACGCAAAGTGCAAAATGAGTCACATTGACCTTCGACATCTGAGTGTACTTTGCGACGTCACTTCCGGTTCCGGTAACGTGACCGGAAGTGACCTTTGATCTCTGCGCACCATTAATATCCGGTATTGTGCGCATGCGCAGGGGTCAAAGATCACTTCCGGACACGTGACCAGAACCGGAAGTGACGTCACAAATAGGTCAAAGTGACTCATTTTGCACTTTCTATACTACTTACATCAATCGACAAAATATATCTGACTTGCAATACAACCTTGTTTGCTTACTTTAGTTTTATATCTATTCTTTCTTCAGGTGAGATGATTATGGTGAGATGATTATGAGGTTCAATTTTACACTTCAAGGTCCTCCAACCCGGCAAATCACACTTGTCACAAGCAAACACATGGAAGAGACAGACAGGGATCATCATTATCATTTAATAGGTCCTAATCTGTTTGTCGCCTCAATTCAACCACTGGGGTTCTCAAGTTTCATAAATAAAACAGTTTATTTCTGGAAAAGTATTCATAATGGGGCTCGACATTTAGGATGGTTATGCAGTTCTTCAGTTTTCTAACTGTTTAAAAAACGTTTAAAAATGGTGGATAATTTTATAAGAAGACAATTACTTAAATTGGAATAACCTCATACCTGTATCCGCATATTTGAAATTCCAGAAAAATAATAAAAAACGTTTAAAAATGGTGGATAATTTTATAAGAAGACAATTACTTAAATTGGAATAACCTCATACCTGTATCCGCATATTTGAAATTCCAGAAAAATAAGCTTTTCAATAATTTCATTCTTACAGTAGGATGACATATCCCAGTCGGTGTGCGGGTCACAATCCCTCTAGAATACCATTGTGGCTGTAGGCATTTTGCTACAAAACAGAACCTAGTTGTATTCCCGATGTAGATAATTGGCTACTGGGGAATTTCAAATGGAGAAATAAACCGGATTCAGGTGAATACATTCCTGGGCATTGTGTCAGGGTTAAGCAAAGTATAGAAACTAGATAAATGTATTAATTTCCAGTTAAATTTCCAGTCCAATTAAATCCAGGCCAATTTCACTCCATTAGAAGATTTTTTTTTGCAATTGGAACTAGACAATGGGCTCCGCTCTTCGGTCACTAGCTTGCAACATCTTCAAACCATATCTGTTGTATCTTTATATTCCCCCCCCCCCACCCCAAAAGAAGCCTGAGAGTTTTATCACGTCAAGAAATACAGCAAGGCAAGAGATTCAATTAGAATTATCAACTCAATCAGTCTGCTCTGAAATACAGAAAGAAACCTGTAAAAGCAAGTTATGAGCTATTTTCAGGGCCACGGCATCCGCTGGTGAGACAGAGACTTCTTTAAGTTTCATGGTGGCCATCTTGAAACTTATTTTATCCAATATAGCCTAACCTATGGAAGCCGGATGCGGCCAATCTCGTCTTGTCGTTTTTTTTCGTTTTTTCGCCTTTGATAAAGCGCGGCGCGCAAAAACGAAAAGACAAGTTTGTGTCGAATTTCGCGAGATTTTGCCTTTTTCTCGTCTTTTCGTTTTCTCGTTTTCTCGTGTTGTAATAACGCGCGGCACGACAACACGAGATTGCAAGGCGAAAAGACGAGAATGTGAGGCGAAAAGACGAGAAAACGAAGATCAGAAATCTCGTCTTTTCGCCACGTTTTTTCGTTTTCTCGCGTTATCAAAAGGCGAAAAAACTATAAACGAAAACACGCGATTCGACCTGATCTCGTTTTTTCGTGTTATCAAAAGGCGAAAAAAACGAGAAAACGAAAAGACGAAAAAAAATGAGATCGGGTCGAATCTCGTGTTTTCGTTTTCTCGTTTTTTCGCCTTTTGATAACGCGAGAAAACGAAAAAACGCGGCGAAAAGACGAGATTTCTGGCCCTCGTTTTCTCGTCTTTTCGCCTCGCATTCTCGTCTTTTCGCCTTGCAATCTCGTGTTTTCCTGCCGCGCGTTATCAAAACACGAGAAAACGAGAAAACGAAAAGACGAGAAAAAGACAAAATCTCGCGAAATTTGACACAATCTCGTATTTTCGTTTTCTCGCGCCGCGCGTTATCAAAGGCGAAACAACGAAAAAACGAGATTGGCCGCATCCGGCTTCCATAGCTTCACGCTACAGTCCAGGTATTTCACGTAGATTATGCAGAAACAATTGCAAACTAAAGTACTGGCAGCCAAAGTACATCACTGTCGAGAGCTGGGACTAGACCGCTGGGGTGAGATATCTAATTTGTACTTGATGTGAACCGGACCTCTGATCACGAACGCGAAGTAGCATTACTAATGAAAACCGAGGAGAAACTGGTTAGAAGTGTCATGGCAATTTTGTGCCAGAATGAACAGCCACCCGGATGAAGTGACTTGACAGGTTCCGAAATGACAGGACGCAAAGACCGAATTAGGAAATGGCTTTTATTCTTGGAGCATTTGTGCAAGAAATTGTACTATAGACTATGGCAACGTTTAGCTTTCGCAACTTAATTACACCTTCAAAGGATCGAAGACCGACCAGGTTGCTGTTTTGTATGCTTGGAACAGATGAACCTGGACGTGAAACAGCGTCACTAGGAAACATAGGCGACCTGGGAAACAATGACAAAGCTTGGTGAGAGAGAGAAGCTTTCTCGAACCCTTGTTGGGGAAAGACGATTGAAGGGACATTAGGGATTTTCAAGCAATATGGTGATCCAGGATTGATTCATACAAAACAAAATTGGTGTGTTTGTTCAGAATTAGTATAGTCAATCATGAAAAAGCAACAGGGATAAGGTCTCAACCTTAACTGTTGGACAAAATCTAAAGTGGCACCATCCTATGCAATGTCTTTGAACATGTAGATGGAATCATTGAAACAAACTTCTCGACTGATTCAGATGTAGTAAAAATGGATTTCAAAAGGCGGCTATCTTAGAATCCAAGAGGGCCGCCATTAAAAAAGGTAAGTTATGCCATCTGTGCAGCATTGGTCCTGGAAAATGGTGGGTGTAGGCACTGTAATAAAGGTAAAAATATAAGGCGATATTAACAAAATATCATCTTATATTGACAAAATATAACATAGTGGCAGAGTTCAATCGTCCGCAAATATACAATACAATACAATACAATACAATATGTTTATTGCACGACTCGTAAAATGGTACAAGTATGGCAAACAAAACAATATAATTACTATGGTACTTTAGCAACGTAGTAATTATTAGTTAGTATGGTTTGAACCAACAGTGTGGGTTAGTAGTAATTCTAGGACATAACATAGAAGTTGCCAGTGTGTTGATGTATAAACTCTAATTAAGAAGTGTCCAGCCGGTTTTTTGATGGAGGGTTAAGGTTGAGCCGTGACTGGTACATTTGGTGTACCAGTCTTCCTATTTTTGAAGCATTGTCTCTGTGGGGATTTAGTATAGATTTAACTTTTATAATTTCCGGATGGGGTGGGAGTCGGTTACTGTGGATAATTTGGTTTATATAATCTCTGTGTTTGTTATGTCGAGGACAGTATAGCAAGAAGTGTACTTCATCTTCTACTACATTTTGGGTACAGTAGCGACAGATCCGGTCACATCTTGGGGTGTTTTTATACCTACCGGTCTCTATTTCGAGTTTGTGACAGCTGATTCGTAGTTTTGTTATTGTTCGTCTATGAGCCGGGTTTTGTATATTTTCTAGGTAATCCTGCAATTTGTATTCTTCATATATGGTTGAGAGGAGAGTCAGTTTACCAGATTGGGTGTGCTCTTGAACTTTTTGGAGGAAATAGTTTTTGTAGTCTTGCTCCAGCTGCAATTTTATTTGATTGTAGTACCTATTCTTCTGAAACTTAGTCATGTTTTTTATATCACCAGTTGCCAAGTTCGCCGCATTCTTGAACTTGGCAACTGTTGTTTTCCAGTTCTGGTTACCAGAGGCATAAGCATCTTTAAGAAGTTTATTTTGTGTGTTTTGGAGTCGGTCGTCGTATTTCAGAGTAGCCATGAGGATGTCGAAGTGAAGGGGAAAAAGTCCAAGTTCTGCTCGGCATGCAAGGGAATGTGCCCGACGAGAAGTTCCGAGGGCCATTTTACAAAATTTTAGTTGAATTTGTTCTGAATGTGTTTTATTTAGTTTTACAAAGTAGAAATGTTATACCGGTTGGATGGCACTACCCGCCAGAGATTAGCTTCCATGATCCGTAACACGATTTGGACAAATCTGTTTCTTATATGGTTGTCATTTGGAAATTTCACAATAGTGGAGGTGATGGCACTCTCTTATACCAAGGCCCTGAAAAATATGGATTTAGTCACTGGAACAAGTTCGAATTAGGTCTAAATAGCGGCCATCTTGGAGTTCATGATCGCCGCTATTACATGTGCCCAAGATGTCTATGGTGCCAACATCCGATGCCTCGACCATGAAGATGTGGATATATGCACTCTGCCTCGACCACGAAGATGTGGATATATCCACTCTGCCTCGACCATGAAGATGTGGATATATCCACTCTGCCTCGACCATGAAGATGTGGATATATCCACTCTGCCTCGACCACGAAGATGTGGATATATCCACTCTGCCTCGACCATGAAGATGTGGATAAATCCACTCTGCCTCGACCATGAAGATGTGGATATATCTTCTCTGCCTCGACCACGAAGATGTGGATATATCCACTCTGCCTCGACCATGAAGATGTGGATATATCCACTCTGCCTCGACCACGAAGATGTGGGTATATCCACTCTGCCTCGACAGTAGTGTATAAAACACGGCACAGCGCACATTTTGACGAGTGCGCAGGTGTTTCTGCGCAGATTTGTGGAGGAAATGTGGAGGTCACGGGAGGTCACGGGAGGGTCACAGAGGTCAAGTGCAGTATAGTTCCGGCAGAAGGACCAAAAGCTACCTCCAATCCAGGAGAGTTCCAATTGTTGGAGGGGATGTATTCAGGATGTATTCATCCGCGGTGATGCGGTTTGGCCGCGGTTTTGGCGGTGATTCGGTCTCGGGAAAAAGCTTCCGCGGAGAAAAAGTAGTCCCTAGATAAAATGGTCCGATGGGGTCGAGTGAGGTATCAAAGTGAAGCTTATGTGAAGGGGCATCTAATGGGCTGGGTGTGGGGTTGACATAGCGTTATTCTGCGGATGCGCGATGGCCCAAGGGTATGGAAATAATCGTTTTGAGATGTAGGGGAGCCCCTAGTGGACCGATGGGGTCGAGTGAGGTATCAAAGTGAAGCTTATGTGAGGGGGCATCTGATGGGGTGGGTGTGGGATTGAAATATCGGCATTGTGCGCATGCGCGGTGGCCCAAGGGTATGGAAATAGCCGTTTTGGAGCTAGGGGAGCCCCTAATGGTCGAATGGGGTCGAGTGAGGTATCAACGTGAAGCCTAGGTGAAGGGGTATTTGATGGCTGGGTGGGTGCATGTAAAATTTTTCCTGAAAAAAAAAAATACGGAACACGGACTTTATCGAAAAACCTGGGAAAATGCCTATATGGGGTATGAGGGGTATATAGGTCGCCGGGCTTAACGGGGCTTGTCTATCAATAGAGTTATCTCCCCCTAGTTCCAGGGTGGGTGTATGTAAAAATTTTCCTGAAAAAATACGGAATACGGACTTTATCCTAAATTACGGGAAAATGCCTATATGGGGTATGGGGGTATAGGACCATCCTGGGAAACCTACTTCTATACATTTGCGGTAGGGTTGTGGGGTCTCGTTTTACTCGTCTCGTCATTTAGAACATGATAAGAAGTGTCCCCGTGCGAATCGGTGAAATTTTTGAAAAAAGTCACCGAACCCCATATAGTCCCATACTGGGGTATAGGATCAATGTTTGTCCCCTGGGAAACGTACTTCTATACATTTGCGGTAGGGTTGTGGGGTCTCGTTTTACTCGTCTCGTCATTTAGAACATGATAGGAAGTGTCCCCGTGCGAATCGGTGAAATTTTTGAAAAAAGTCACCGAGCCCCATATAGTCCCATACTGGGGTATAGGTTCAATGTTTATCCCCCTGGGAAACGTACTTCTATACATTTGCGGTAGGGTTGTGGGGTCTCGTTTTACTCGTCTCGTCATTTAGAACACGATAGGAAGTGTTGCGGAACGAATCGGTGAAATTTTTGAAAAAAGTCACCAAGGCCCGGGTAGGCCCATAGGCCTATACTGCATGGCTATTGGTGTATAGGGCCATACGGGGTGGACATGTTGGAGTCTAGGTGAGTCCCTGGTGGTCCAATGGGGTCGAGTGAGGTCTTATTTTGAAGCTCTCATGCAGGAGCATCCGACTGGGCTAATGGTTCGTCCGTGTTCAATAGTCTGCGCATGCGCAGTCTGGCCGTAGTATAGAAAACAGGCATTTTGGGTGCTATGTAGGGGTGTGTTTGGGTTAGAGATGGGCTAATCACGGTTCGAATGGGTCGTGTGAGGTGTCAAAGTGAAGCTTGTGTGGGGTAGAGTCAGAATGGTGTGTTTTTGAATGCAAGTCGCGTTAATCTGCGCATGCGCAGTTGGTTGTAGTAAGTAAAGTGGCCATTTTGGGGCAGTGAAGGAAGGTATTTGGGGTCGAGATGGGCTATTCACGGTTCGAATGCGTCCTGGAAGGTGTCATCTTGTAGTTCTCGGGGTGTACATTCCGATTTGAGGGATGTTCGCGTCATCTGTGACGTCATCGGTGACGTCATCGGTACGAGTAGTAGCGAAAGTGGCATTTTCGGGCAGTACATGAAGGTATTTGGGGTCGAGATGGGCTATTCACGGTTCGAATGCGTCCTGGAAGGTGTCATCTTGTAGTTCTCGGGGTGTACATTCCGATTTAAGGGATGTCCGCGTCATATGTGACATCATCAGTGACGTCATCAGTACGAGTAGTAGCGAAAGGGGGCATTTTGGGTGCTATGTAGGGGTGTGTTTGGGGTAGAGAGGCACCATCCTTGGTTCGAATGGGTCGTGGAGGGTGTCAAAGTGAAGCTTGTGTGGGGTAGAGTCAGAATGGCGTGTTTTTGAATGCAAGTCGCGTCAATCTGCGCATGCGCAGTTAGTTGTAGTAAAAAGTGGCCATTTTGGGGCAGTACATGAAGGTGTTTGGGGTAGAGAGGGACCATCCTTGGTCCGAATGCATCGTGTGAGGTGTCATTTTGTTGCTCTCGGGGTGTTCATTCCGATTTGAGGGATGTCCGCGTCATCTGTGACGTCATCTGTGACGTCATCGGTACGAGTAGTAGCGAAAGTGGACATTTTCGGGCAGTACATGAAGGCATTTGGGGTCGGGATGGGCTATTCACGGTTCGAATGCGTCCTGGAAGGTGTCATCTTGTAGTTCTCGGGGTGTACATTCCGATTTGAGGGATGTCCGCGTCATCTGTGACGTCATTTATGACGTCATCGGTACGAGTAGTAGCGAAAGTGGACATTTTGTGGGTGCGTGGGGGTGAGTTTGGTGTAGAGAGGAACCATCCTTAGTCCGAATGCGTCGTGT
The DNA here is from genome assembly GCA_036873755.1 of Hanleya hanleyi. Classification (NCBI taxonomy): domain Eukaryota; kingdom Metazoa; phylum Mollusca; class Polyplacophora; order Lepidopleurida; family Hanleyidae; genus Hanleya; species Hanleya hanleyi. The sequence goes on from JAVTVY010017560.1 coordinate 24,735, forward strand.
GAGGTGTCATTTTGTAGCTCTCGAGGTGTACATTCCGAGTTGAGGCATATCCGAAGCATCTGTGACGTCATTGTTGACGTCATCATTAGGAGTAGTAGCGAAAGTGGACATTTTGGGGCAGTGAAGGATGTTATTTGGTGTAGGGATGGACCATCCGCTGTCCAAATGGACCGTGTGAGGTGTCATCTTGTAGCAACGCCCACCAACACCATTCTTAATGCTTCAACGCCCTGGTGAAATAGCTCAGAAGCTCTGATATTCCATGGAATTGTCACTAATTCTTCGAAATGCAGTGACGCCCTCGACGCCCGTCGTTACGCTTTAACACTCTAACATAACACTATGACATAGACCGGAGAGAGAACAACAACAACAGCAACAACAACAAGGATGACACATGAGAGAACAACAACAACAAGAAGTTTTTTTCATATAGTTTATTCTCCCCAATGTTACATCATACCCACGCTGGGGGAGCCGCGTTGGGTATATTTACAATTCAAGAAGATTCTTGAGGCCACCATTTGCATGTTTTATATTCGTTCCTGTCCGTTAGATGTATTCTTGTCCAATCAGAAGTCTCCATTTCAGAAAATTCCATCTTCGGCCATGTTCGCTCTGAACCGTTTATTCTAATCACCGTCGGTCAGGCCAGGATACCGTTGAGGCAACATACCCCCAAATAGTTGTTTGCGCATTCTGAGTATTTATCAGTGCATGGGTGAATACATTCACCCGATGGGAAGATTCCGTAATTTGGTCACGAAGAACGTAACATTGATGACCCTCTCTACCTCCCATTGCAAGTTGGGGCGCTGTTCATAGGCCCATCCCAAGACATCCAATTGTTCCACTTGGTCCAGCATCATCTCTAGCGACACCCGGTTAATGATGATAAACGGTTGGTCAAATACCCGGATGTTACTGCTCGGGTAAAAGTATCGGACTTGATCTGTCTCCTTATGCTGCAGCACATAACCAAACGCCAGATTTAATTTGAAGGACGTTGCTTGGTCATTGAAGATGGCTTCCACGTAGTAAGAGAGAACTCGGAGTCGGATTGCTGCACGAACCGACCTGATCTCCGCGCAAAGGTTTCCACCGCGGTGGAAACCTTTGCGCGCCGGGGTCAAAGGTCAGTTCCGGTCACGTGAACGGAAGCGGAAGTGACCTCCGGAGCTCCGGAGCTCCGAGTTCTCTTGTAGCAACGCCCGTCAACGCCCGGTGGTGGCGTCGGAGCTCCGGAGTTCCGAGTTCCATGAGCTCCGGAGCTCCAAGAGCTCCGCGAGCTCGGAGCATCTCTACACCAAATACCATCCTTCACTGCCCTGTGACCTCGCAGAGGTCATATGCAAATGTCACTTCCGAGCTCTGAGCTCCTCAGGCTTTGAGGTGCCCAAAGAGACACGGAGGTTACCGAAGATGTCACGGCTCGGCCCTCGACTTGGGGATAGTTGAACTGAGTGTGCTAAAAATAGATCACCAGCTAGCGTGCTATAAAAGGGAAGTGGCCTGGCCGTTTCATCAGACACTCTGTCAACCACCAAGATGTTCACTTGCACAACTTGCCAGAAGAAGTTTACTCGTCTAGACAGTTTACGACGCCACGAGACCTCCACCCACAACGATGGACTGTATACTTGTATAACCTGCGCACGGTCATTTAATCGGGAAGATGCTTTACTGCGCCACGAACGTTCATTCCACGAGGACGCGACGGAACAATGTAAGGATTGTGGTCAACTCTTCAAACGACGCAGTCAGTTAAAACGGCATCAGCGTTTGATCCATGGTCCGTCACCACGATTTTGGCGACAACTTCCTACTGAAGAGGAGCCGCGGAAGGTCAGACCCACTGAAGATAAGCCCGGGAAGACGAACGCCACTGGTGATGCGATGACGGAGAGCCCGCCTATACCTACAGTTGGGAAGAGCCTGGATTTCCGGCCGGACCCCACCGTTACGGTTTCGAGTCATACGTCATACATCGAACATTTTCTGGACGAGCCCATACATGTTCCTAGCGATCTCTTACAGGGCACCCATCCAGTGAGTGACATCTATCGGCGCCATTGGACCATGATACGGCACTGTTTCCACCGTCATCGCCCTATTCAAGATATCTACAATTTTCGACTGACCGACCGCGCCCGTCTACGCAGCTACGTGGAAGCCATCTTCAATGACCAAGCAACGTCCTTCAAATTAAATCTGGCGTTTGGTTATGTGCTGCAGCATAAGGAGACAGATCAAGTCCGATACTTTTACCCGAGCAGTAACATCCGGGTATTTGACCAACCGTTTACCATCATTAACCGGGTGTCGCTAGAGATGATGCTGGACCAAGTGGAACAATTGGATGTCTTGGGATGAGCCTATGAACAGCGCCCCAACTTGCAATGGGAGGTAGAGAGGGTCACCAATGTTACGTTCTTCGTGACCAAATTACGGAATCTTCCCATCGGGTGAATGTATTCACCCATGCACTGATAAATACTCAGAATGCGCAAACAACTATTTGGGGGTATGTTGCCTCAACGGTATCCTGGCCTGACCGACGGTGATTAGAATAAACGGTTCAGAGCGAACATTGCCAAAGATGGAACTTTCTGAAATGGAGACTTTGATTGGACAAGAATACATCTAACGGACAGGAACGAATATAAAACATGCAAATGGTGGCCTCAAGAATCTTCTTGAATTGTAAATATACCCAACGCGGCTCCCCCAGCGTGGGTATGATGTAACATTGGGGAGAATAAACTATATGAAAAAAACTTCTTGTTGTTGTTGTTCTCTCATGTGTCATCCTTGTTGTTGTTGCTGTTGTTGTTGTTCTCTCTCTCCGGTCTATATCATAGTGTTATGTTAGAGTGTTAAAGCGTAACGATGGGCGTCGAGGGCGTCACTGCATTTCGAAGAATTAGTGACAATTCCATGGAATATCAGAGCTTCTGAGCTATTTCACCAGGGCGTTGAAGCATTAAGAATGGCTTTGGTGGGCGTTGCTACAAGATGACACCTCACACGACGCATTCGCACCGCGGATGGTCCATCTCTACACCAAATAACATCCTTCACTGCTAAAAAATGCCCACTTTCGCTACTACTCGTACTGATGACGTCACCAATGACGCCACAGATGCTGTGGATATCCCTCAACTCGGAATGTACACCCCGAGAGCTACAACATGACACCTCTCAGGACGCATTCGGACCAAGGATGGTTCCTCTACTCCGAATACCTTCCTTCACTGCCCCAAAATGTCCACTTTCGCTACTACTCCTACTGATGACGTCAACAATGACGTCACAGATGCTTCGGACATGCCTCAACTCGGAATGTACACCTCGAGAGCTACAAAATGACACCTCACACGACGCATTCGGACCAAGGATGGTCCCTCTCTACCCCAAACACCTTCATGTACTGCCCCAAAATGGCCACTTTACTTACTACAACCAACTGCGCATGCGCAGATTGACGCGACTTGCATTCAAAAACACGCCATTCTGACTACCCCACCCAAGCTTCACTTTGACACCCTCGACGACCCATTCGAACCAAGGATGGTGCCTCTCTACCCCAAACACACCCCTACATAGCACCCAAAATACCCCCTTTCGCTACTACTCGTACTGATGACGTCACTGATGATGTCACAGATGACGCGGACATCCCTTAAATCGGAATGTACACCCCGAGAACTACAAGATGACACCTTCCAGGACGCATTCGAACCGTGAATAGCCCATCTCGACCCCAAATACCTTCATGTACTGCCCGAAAATGGCCACTTTCGCTACTACTCGTACCGATGACGTCACAGATGACGCGAACATCCCTCAAATCGGAATGTACACCCCGAGAACTACAAGATGACACCTTCCAGGACGCATTCGAACCGTGAATAGCCCATCTCGGCCCCAAATACCTTCATGTACTGCCCGAAAATGTCCACTTTCGCAACTACTCGTACCGATGACGTCACAGATGACGTCACAGCTGACGCGGACATCCCTCAAATCGGAATGAACACCCCGAGAGCTACAAGATGACACCTCACAAGATGCATTTGAGCCGTGAATAGCCCCTCTCGACCCCAAATACCTTCATGTACTGCCCGAAAATGGCCACTTTCGCAACTACTCGTACCGATGACGTCACAGATGACGTCACAGCTGACGCGGACATCCCTCAAATCGGAATGAACACCCCGAGAGCTACAAGATGACACCTCACACGATGCATTTGAGCCGTGAATAGCCCCTCTCGACCCCAAATACCTTCATGTACTGCCCGAAAATGGCCACTTTCGCTACTACTCGTACCGATGACGTCACCGATGACGTCACAGATGACGCGATCATCCCTCAAATCGGAATGTACACCCCGAGAACTACAAGATGACACCTTCCAGGACGCATTCGAACCGTGAATAGCCCATCTCGACCCAAAATACCTTCATGTACTGCCCCAAAATGGCCACTTTACTTACTACAACCAACTGCGCATGCGCAGATTGACGCGACATGCATTCAAAAACACACCATTCTGACTCTACCCCACACAAGCTTCACTTTGACACCTCACACGACCCATTCGAACCGTGATTAGCTCATCTCCAACCCAACCACACCCCTACATAGCACCCAAAATGCCTGTTTTCTATACTACGGCCAGACTGCGCATGCGCAGACTATTGAACACGGACGAACTATTAGAGTAGTCAAGTTCTCCTCCACGAGAGCTTCAAAATAAGACCTCACTCGACCCCATTGGACCATTAGGGACTCACCTAGACTCCAACATGTCCACCCCGTATGGCCCTATACACCCATAGCCATGCAGTATAGGCCAATGGGCCTACCCAGGCCTTGGTGACTTTTTTCAAAAATTTCACCAATTCGCTCCGCAACCCTACCCATCGTGTTCTAAATGTCGAGGCAAATGTATAGAAGTACGTTTCCCAGGAGGACAAACATCGGTCCTATACCCCAGTATGGGAATATATATTTATATATATATGTCTATATGGGGTTCGGTGACTTTTTTCAAAAATTTCACCGATTCGCACGGGGACACTTCCTATCATGTTCTAAATGACGAGACGAGTAAAACGAGACCTCACAACCCTACCGCAAATGTATAGAAGTACGTTTCCCAGGATGGTCCTATACCTCCCATACCCCATATAGGCATTTTCCCGTAATTTAGGATAAAGTCCGTATTCCGTATTTTTTCAGGAAAATTTTTACATGCACCCACCCTGGAACTAGGGGGAGATAACTCTATTGATAGACAAGCCCCGTTAAGCCCGGCGGCCTATATACCCCTCATACCCCATATAGGCATTTTCCCAGGTTTTTCGATAAAGTCCGTGTTCCGTATTTTTTTTTTTCAGGAAAAATTTTACATGCACCCACCCAGCCAGCAAATACCCAAAACGTCTAGCAGGACCCATACAAGGTCCAGTTTTCGACACTAGGTGACCACATCCCGACGAAATGGCCAGTTTTCGACACCGGATGTGCCGCCATCTTGAACATACGTGCCGCCATCTTGGATATGGCCCATAATGCACCGGGTCAAAATACTCGCTTCTGATTGGCCGACAGCTCTGTGACGAATTTGAAATACTCGCTTCTGATTGGACGAGAGCTCCGCATTGCGTCTGCGCATGCGCAGAATGATATTCCTACCGCACACCCAACCCATCAGATGCCCCTTCACGAATGCTTCACTTTAATACCTCACTCGATCCCATTGGACCATCAGGGGCTCCCCTAACTCTCAAAACGTCTATTTTCATACCCTTGGGCCAGCGCGCATGCGCAGAATGCCGATATTTCAATCCCACTGGCTCCCCTAGCTCCAACACGGCTATTTCCATACCCTTCGGCCACCGCGCATGCGCAGAATGACGCTATTTCAAATCCGCTAGTCCAGTCAGATGCCCCTTCACCTAGGCTTCACTTTAATACCTCACTCGATCCCATTGGACCAGTAGTAACTCCCCTAGCTCCCAACACGGCTATTTCCATACCCTTGGGCCACCGCGCATGCGCAGAATGACGCTATTTCAAATCCGCTAGTCCAGTCAGATGCCCCTTCACCTAAGCTTCACTTTGATACCTCACTCGATCCCATTGCACCATTATTGGCTTCGCTAGCTCCCAACACGGCTATTTCCATACCCTTCGGCCACCGCGCATGCGCAGAATGGTGACAACGCCCAAGCCGCTAGTCCAGTCAGATGCCCCTTCACATAAGCTTCAGTTTGATACCTCACTCGACCCCATTGGACCATTATTGGCTTCGCTAGCTCCAAAACGGCTATTTTCATACCCTTCGGCCACCGCGCATGCGCAGAATGACGCTAGTTCAACCCCACACCCAGCCCATTACATGCCCCCTCACATAGGCTTCACATTGATACCTCACTCGACCCCACTGGACCAGTAGTCACTCCCCTAGCTCCAACACGGCTATTTCCATATCCTTGGGCCACACGAGTTGTCTCCCTTGCGTCAATGTGTGCAGATGGCGCTACGGTCGACGCCGTGATGGGGAAAGGGCGTCCCCGCACCATCCTGGAGCCGCCATTTTGTTTGTTGTTTTCTTGCGGAGATACACGGGACAATAAACACTCGACCCTAGGGTGGTACAGATGCTAGACTGATCCTATTAACATGGTACAACACCTATAGATTATGTTTATTATTATTATATGGCTTAGAGGTTTTTTTGAGGGTAATGTGAGGGTTTTTTCTCCCCGTGACGTCCCCACCGCCTCGTTTGCTCCCTTGCGCCGTCTAAAAACACCGCCATTTTACAAGTAATTAATTAAAATTAATTAATTAATTAATTAATTTATTTGAAATACTAGTACCCATCCTCCGTATGGCAGAACTGTACAACCCAGAACAAGTCTAGACATGCCTTGATCACGTGATCGTCATTGGGAAACCCCCACTGGGGAATCCCCCGAAAAGTTCCTCCTCAATCCTCCCCCGGGGGGAACAAAAAAGTAGGTCAATACGCGCTGTAATCAGTAGACACTACTACTCGCCTGCACATGTGTCCGTTCTTTACAACTGTCAAATATTTCCTGTAAACATATGTTCATAAGCGATTCGCGGATGACCTGGCCGGAAGAAATGTTTTTCAGTTTTTGTATAGTAATATTTCTCTGGTGGAGACGCCTGCATTTTTTGGATGTTCTCTCTTGGAAGTTTATGTAATGTTTTTCACCGCTCTGTATGCGCACGTCGAATGCCCGGTGATGTTCGTCAAATGCCCGTAGTCCAAGCAACTTAAATTGTATTAGAATATTGTATTAGTAACACTCGCATAATTATAACTGTGCTTCCGAATTCACGTGTATAACTGTCCAGCTTCAGTGTTGAAATGACTGAATCATTTTTTCTGTCCTGCACCTTGATTTAGGAAAATTAAGTTTTGTCTGACATGCATCGCATACTATATAGCTGATAATGCACGTGGCTAATTGAATCGATTTCAATCTCAGATTCAAGTGACAAGTCAGTTACATGATTGACACTCAACGAGGTATCGGATATACCAACCAGGAAAAAAATCGCATCGACTTCACCACTGAGTTCATGAAAAATGTCCTGGATTTCAGGCTGAAAACCCTGAAAATTGAGTTGTGGATGTGTGGCCTGAATAACTACAGGGTCCGGCAGAGTGATCTGGAGCCGAAAACAAGTTCGAAAAGAGTACGTAACGCCCTTTGACGGTGGGGAAGTTTTTGGGTCGGCAAGTCGTGAAACCGCGACAGAGTCAGCAGTGCAGTAATTTCGAAACTTCAGGAAGGGTATACATGTATCCAACGTCCATTGGGGACGTAAACTTGAATATCATAATAGGGCCGTAGAATCGTTTAAAAAATGACGTACCGGTACCCCCAAAGTTCCAGTTAGGCTCTAGTTCAAGATAGGGCATCCCCAACAAATCCTTACAATAATATAAATGGTGGGGGGAAAACTCCCCCCATGAATTATGACCCTCTGAATAATACGACTTTATAACATGTTATATATTTCCGTGGTAATTCACATTATACATCCAAAAACGATATAGTATTATTCAGTATTCTTACTGATTGAGGTGGTTACGATGGCAACATAAACGCATTTCATATTCAGATATTTAATAATAGTATCATCAAGTCACAATTCAGGTAACAAGCATCACAGGGCTAAGTAGCACTGTTTTGTCAGAGATTTTTTTTGAAAATTTAAAATTTAATTTTTTTAAATTTTAATTTTTTAATTTTTTTAAATTTCAAAATTTAAAAAAAAAATTTAACATCTTGTAAACACTAAATTATTATATAGCTTACTATAATACTCATACATAGTCATATTTTAAAACGCGAGCCCGTGTTTGCCAAGCATGGAAAATTACACTGTATAGTACACCCGTCTATGTATATACGTAGATAGGTATGTAGCGGGTATATATACTATATAGTGTAATTTTCCATGCTTGGCAAACACGGGCTCGCGCTTTAAAATATGACCATGTATGAGTATTCTAGTAAGCTATATAATAATTTAGTGTTTCCAAGATGTTAAAAAAAATGAAAATTTTAAAATTAAAAAAAAAAAAAAATTTAAAAAAATTAAATTTAAAATTTTCAAAAAAATCTCTGGCAAAACAGTGGTATTAGCCCTGTGACATGCATATAGTCTTCCCAGTGATCCCAGGAGGTATAAACATCGCGCATGAACAACAAAATATTCTCCTTGGGAACGAAATAAGAATGAAGCTGAAACTGTATGAGTAGGGTTACAAGCCTGGAAATTAATTTATGATTACTAATTATTTATTTTTTTATTTTTATTTATTTTTTACTTCTTTTTTTTTTGCCATATTTGGTTGGATGAACAGTTTCGTGGTCATATTGGATGACGTCGTTTTAGACGAAAAGCTCATTCTGAACTTTGAACTGTATTGTCCGGTGCCTCTCAGATTAACCAAGATGGTGTATGTACGTGTTACTTGGAACCCGGTGTTGTCGCTTGTCACTATCTTTATTGTTATTCTTCACCTGTGGGGTTGTATTTTCGTTTTTCATAACTCATATACATGAAAATATGTGATTTTAAAAGCCATTCATATTGACGACAGTTCGTGTTTATTTTCTTTAGGACGGTATGACCGGTGTCCTGAAAATGACTATATTTATCAGCATGGTATGTATCTTATATTTTAGTATGCTCTTTGAGCCATGCCACAATAGTGTGTGCATATACTGTTGTGGATATACGTTGGAAACCATTTATATCGAAAAATCGGTTCAAAATTTTAATTTGACTACAAGACAGTTAATTATATAAGAATGGATCACCCAATAATGGTGATTACCAGATTTCATCGCTTCAAAAAGTGTGATGTGGCTTAAAATGTACGTGTATTTTCCGCGTGTGATTAGCATCTTCATTTCATCAAGCCAATTTGTACGTTTCCGTTTCGAACCTACCTTGATTTATCTAACCACCTTCAGTTTAAAAAATCCGAGGTGTAAATTTCACCTACGAACGAGAGACGAACCAATCAGAACCTACACGCCGATTGTGTGTAGACTCGAGTGACATCATCCTCGAGTAGCGGCGTCATTCCTCCCAATATGGTGATTGTATATAGACCTAATATATAGGTCAGCCAATCAATAACGCTCTTCTATGAGACATTTCGAAATTCAAATGGTTTCGAGGTCAGTGACGTCTCGTGTCTATTGAAAAGTTCTTTGCACATTGAAGGGGTTCAGATATATCAAGGTAAGTTCGAAGTAGGAACGTAGAAATTGGCTTGATAAAACGAAGATGGTTATTAGCAGCTTTCTTGTTTTTCTATCACCAGTCATGGCACGATCCTCGATTGAAGTGGAATATTTCTGATTACTCGGGGATCAAAGAGATCTCACTCCCGTCACATCAGATCTGGCAACCAGAACTCACTCCACTAGAGAGGTATACTTATGTTGGTGAATATTTGTTTATCTGGTAAATGTCACAGTATTGCATCAATGCTGTAAGAATATTCAACGTGGAAATGTTTCGCATTTATTACACTGTTATAAATCACATCGTAAATTCCCAGTCAAATGTACTGAAAAAAAAGGTGCCAGTACATTCAATTGTAAAATCACGTTACATCGTATTTTACAATTACCGCTTTTTAACACGCTTTAAACTGTAAAATGTTGCACCGTATTTTATAATTACCGTTTCTGGTTAACAAGCAATCAACTGTAAATTAGGATGCACTGTAATTTACAATTACCGTAGTTTTTAACACCGTTTGATGTTTAATTACGTGGCACCGTTGTCTACAATTATCTGTTCCATGGAAAAGTACCGGTAGGTCACTGAAAGTTCCGAAATGGCCATTGCTGGTTCGCGTATTTCACGGGGAAGCAGAATTTGCGGCGCCTTGTTGGAAGCCGAGTCTCTCCCTGCGAATGAAGCCATACCAGTTCACGTCGAAAATTTAAAACTCGTCAAAGAAATATTGGTCGTGTGTTCCCGGCTATATATGGGGATAAAAAGAATTGACCATCTTTCTGCATCTTTTTATTTCATTTTATTTATATACATACCTTTTTTTCAGTGAAATCCTCAATTCTGGCCATGGACCCGATGAAATAATCAGGGTTTCGTCCACAGGGGACGTCCAAACCACTCACGCGGAGAAACTGCATATCGTGTGTAATCCGGGAAACGTGGCAAGTTTTCCTTCCGATATTCGAGAATGTGGTCTGACCCTCATGACCACAGCCTACAGGACTAAGGAAATTAAACTGATTCTGGAGGAATATAAAACTGTGGCCGAGTTATTCGATCTACCGCCAACGCCGCCTTACGCTGAATGGACTCTGATTCGGGATTCTACAACGTTTACACTTCAAACGCGTGGTACTGGCGATCCGGGTTCCAATCACCCAGGGATTAGACTGGTTCTGTCCTATCATAGATCCAGAGGGTTCTACTGGAACATGTTTGTCATTCCAGCCTCAGTTCTAGCTTTCCTCACACCCATGGTTTTTATTATCCCACCGGGAAGTGAAATCAAATCCGTCTTTGGTATGAATTGAGTGACTAATTCATGATTAATAAATACATACTTACATCCACTAAAAGGGCGCTGCATGTTTTAGAACCCTTGCCAATGGACCTGAACCTTGATGACGTAATATATATCGTGCAATCACGTGATGGTTCCATGCTGCTTCAAACATTTCTTCCTCGAAATAGCAGGAACGCAACTTGGCTGGGTGGTGCTTAGTTGGTTCGTCGCGATATAGCTGAAATATTGTTGAAAGCGACGTTGAATTCTATTCACTCACGTGATAAATTGTACATTCATTCATCTGCAGGACAGGTGATCACTTATCCAGAAATCTAGCATCGCTTATGTAACACGAAACTAATTAAATTGTTTAAAACGCACAATACATGTGCAACAAGGCGTGAAGTCCTATATGTTACGCGATACACCATAAATCTTGCTCTTCCGACTGCGCCAGTTCAGGGGCCTCGCCCTGGCAATCAAGTTCATGTCAGGGTGGGAGATGACAGGCTGATTGAATTGTATTACGAACCACACCTGCCAGTTAATTGTCATGGATATTGGGGACCTACATTGCATCATGGGATAGAAGTGGGATAAAACGTCATCAGGTTTCAGGCCTATTGAACTGTCCCGAGATCGAACTCTTTAGTCACAAGAGGCGTAAAACCGGATGTCATTGCCCTTGCGACGTTGCACTGAGGTTATACAACAAGTCATTTGTTTACACTGGCGACGCTGTATCATTTTAATCGCAGACTTATTCTGGCGATCTCTCTTGTGAGCAAATGCCTGTTTAACTCCGTGGCAATAACATCTTCAAAGTTGTTTGGTTTTCAGTACCGTATTTGAAAGCCACTATGATACCTGCTTTTGGAGTTGTTCAGTATTGCCTTGTTAAAGCATTGTGGGTGCGCTCCAGATTTAACAAGTTCAGCCAGAAAAAAACAATGGGATCCTCTCTTCGGTCACCAATAGTCAAATAATCTTTAACGCAAACATGTTATATCCATAAATCATCTGAAAGAGAATGCTTGCACCATTACTTCAGAAAAAATGCCATTCATGTAGCAAAAAATTAAAACCCTTACAATCCCCTTCAAAATTGCTTAAATTTTTCTGGAAAACTTTTAAAAAGTAGAAATATTGGTCATATTCGGCTCATTTTTCAGAGACATCTGCAGTTGCAATTTCAATGAAATACACTAGTCTTCTACGTCGAGTGGCCAGTTTTAAAAGGTGGGGAAAAACCCCATTCCATTGACCTACCAGTTTTTGTAAAATTTTCCTGTCTTAAATAAGCCATGATTTTCACGCTCACCAAAGGGACATAACTGAGACCATTGACAGGTTACTCACTAACCCAAGCAATCTCGACACCAGAGCCATCCGGTGCCGAGGATGTGACCCAAGCCGGCCTGTTGGCGAACCCATATGTTCTTTTGAAAGACTGACAGTACCCACAGGATGGTAATATAGATATCAGCAACTATAAACATATGAAGAATTATCATATGGCCAAAAACGGTCGGCCTTGTATTATCACATTAGAGGGGCCATTTCTATGAAACTGTTGTGCACACCCTGTCCGATGCCCAAATTTGGCGCAACGTCACATGCAATGAGGCAATGACATCGTTTCGCGCCATTTGCGAAAGAAGAGTTCCATCTCGGTTCGTTTGTATTGTTTTGATACCCTCCGATGCCACAGTAATATAGAAGTAGCTACCCCCTTTTTATCCTAAGATTTCTATAAATTGAAAAAAATACTTGACTGACATCATGACATACACGGGCATGCTATTGTAAACCATCTGGTGTACATGTACGTTTGATATTCGCCACAGCTTCCGCTTGATCATAATTTTACCCAGATGATTATATATTTATTCAAAGACAAACACATGGTAAGTGAGTTTTAGAGAGTCAGTAACAGTAAATTGGTCTGTTCTTTCCAGCCGCGTTGATAACCCTTGGTGAGATATTACTTCTGATTGGACTAAACCAGGTTCAGCCTTCTTCCGTGTCCACAACGTCTTACATTGGTGAGTCTCGCTTTCATACGATGTATATTTGGAATTTACTACAATAGAATATAGCATCGGAGTCGATAGAGACTCCTATAAATAGCCAACAAAAAATTCTCATAACAATTCAAATATTCAAAAAGAAATTCGGTACCTTCATTGGCCTGCACGTGAAAGAAAATCCGACCAATTAGAATTTCTTGTCTATTGAAGTATAAAGAGGACCATAATTTTCGATAAATGAACGCTCTCTGACACTCGCACAACCATTGACAATCTCGGAAATATATATTAAATGATAAAGTTATATATTCTTCGCAGCCACCTTCTGTGTATCGACCACCATCCTGTCCGGGTTAAGCGCCGTGCTGACTATCGTCCTCCACTCACTTATCTCGTGCGGTACCAAGGGAAAACCAGCTCCCAACTGGCTCAAGTCGGTAGGTGTCATCTTCGTTTTATCCAGCTAATTTCTACGTTCCCACTTCGAACTTCATTTTATCCAGCTAATTTCTACGTTCCCACTTCAAACTTCCCTTGCAGGTTCGAAGTGGGAACGTAGAAATTGGCTGGATAAAATGAAGATGGTAGGTGTTCGCAGAAACATATTACCAGTACATAAAGCCGGAAAGAAAAAATGTCCGGCTCCTGTTGCAGAGTGTAATCATGCTACGCTAATATACCGATGAAAGCACGCGAAGCTATACACAGTTTTTGCAGGTTAATCAAATAACCTATATTTAGGATATTGTTTCCTGTTCTGCATTTTTTAGAGAACATTTTCCCCTATAATTTTAAAGGCATACGAGAAGAGATTTCCTGCGAGATTTTTTGTTCCTTATACACATGTGAGCCCTGTTTGTGAGATAGTTTCTCGTCACGGCAGTTGTTGAGAAACGAACGTTTCGAGCTTAAATTGCCACCCTTGGCCGTTTGTCTTCAGTCCATAATTTCAAATATCATTGCTAATTCAATATTTACATTAACTGAAAGCCAACATTATTATTTCTCTTAGTTGTGTTTCGGACGATGTGGTATTCGGCGCCTGATGTGCCTGGACGATTACTCGCCTGTCGGAGGAAACTCACATCTGGACGGAGGAAGCAGAAGTGGCGGCGCCTTGTTGGAAGCCGAGTCTCTCCCTGCGAATGACCAGGGAGCCAAGCCTATGACGGATCCAACTCTCAACCCAGAAATTGCGCGCGGCATTCAAACTATTGTGAACAAACTTTGCAAGGACGATGCCAAACAGAAAACGTCCCGCGAATGGCACGAGATCGTTCGTGTTTTGAATCGCATGTTATTCGTCTTGTTTTTCACGCTTTTCCTTGCCACAGCATTGGCTCTATTGTCGCAGTCCTAATTCTAGACATATTCCTACAAGGAAACATGTCTCAATATGGAAGTTTCCAATGGGTCAAATTAAAAAAAAAAAAAAAAAATGCCCATGCCTTGTTGCATCGTCAAAACATTCAAACGAAATAACTCATCGAAGACGGAACCATAATCATGGCAACGTCGCAACGCTAGAAAACTACGGTTATGCAACAATTCAGCGTCACTATATATGCACGACATTGATGCCATCATATGGGCATGGGCAAATCTAACTTTGGAATAGCATTTATTTCCACTAGAAAACTGCATGATGTATTTCCCCATATATCTGTATACATATTATAAACTTATAATCTATACCATATTTGAAAACAGTGTGGTTTTGTTTATTTTATCAACTATCAAGCTAAATTCCGCTATTTTTCGAACAGGCCGAACAGAAGGGGTGGGGTGCCATGAAAGCCACAATTAGTCCGGTTCAGGTAGTGAGCTTGTCTTACCTAAGATATTTTCAGTATCAGAGCAGGATCCCAGCCTAAGTTACAATATTCAGGAGCCGGTATGGGCATATACAGCTACTAAAAAGAGAATTACATGACAAGTTGTTTCCGGTTTTCTGACGACCGACCGACCTGTAACCATTTGGTACGCGGTAAGACTGATCCTGGGAGCGTGCGTTGTATTTTCAGCTTACTTTTGGAAAATATAAGTGGAAATCTCCCGAAATCAACACCACGTGATGTCGTCAGCCAATCAGCTCAACTCTACCAACGCAACCCGAACGTTACCCGCCATTTTCGAGTAATGTGCTGTCCTACTTCTTCAAAATTACAGATCTATAACACCTGGATGATTCGGAACTGTATCTTTTGTAAGCCCATACAATATATGTTTCAGGAGTGGTATGAAAAGCCTGTAAAGTATCAGATTTCTCGAGTCTGTTCTCCGCCGGATGAAGACCGAACAGTATACGGTAAAGTATCGAATATCGCTCCGCGATAATAGAAACACGATTCGCAGGCCATCTTATGGATGGCGAAGTGTATACGCAAATGCGACGACGTTTTTCGATCGGCATCATGCGTGACGTCATTCAGTTGCTACCAAAAAAACGTTATGTCGTCACATTTCTCTGTGACGCGCAACGTTAAAATGACGTCGTGAAACGTTATTATCAGACGTTTGAAGTCATTTCTGAAGAGATTCCGGCGCAGCTGTTCTCTCATTTCTCAAAGACAGCAATGTCTTTCTTCCGGAAATTCGCTAGTCGTATTCAGCTGAGAAGACGCTCCAAAAGAAGCGATGAGGACACAGAAAATCTCTCACCGCATGAGTCGTCCATGACCTCAGACGCGGACAAGTCCCTGACTGACAATAAGGACGAGGTCGAAGAGAGAACGATCGATCAGGCAAATGGAAATGACAAGATGACGTGTCTAGAAGACGAAATAGCCGAACCGCAGGTGGAGGCCACCGATAAGATGCTGAAGAAAGTCCAGAAGAAACTTAACAAACAACTGGATAAGTACAGGTATACGGTATTGTAATATATTCATGGGCGTCGCCATTATTTCTTGAGAGGGGCGTTTCCGTGATCGGAAATGTTCATTGCCTATACGTTCAACACACAAGTCACGGCGTCATCTCGCGAGAGATAATACCGGAAAAGTTTATTTGCAATACAGTTAATATAGGGGAGTTCCGAGTCAATTTTTACATATAGACTATTATGTAATAGTAACATAATATTTTATTATATTATAAAATATAACGTGAAAATATAAACAATAATATTATATTATTATATATAATTATTATTATTATATATATATATATTATTATATATAATAATGGCGCCCGTTTTGTTAACTGTTGAGAATGACTCTTGGTCTTATTTTCAACGCAAATATGTGGTCGATAACTGTACGTCAAAAACTCTCTAATCGAGCTTGTGAATCAATGAGAAAATTACGTCCGTCTCAATGCACCAGCGCGGGCAGTTGCGAATCACTTTGGTGAGAAGTGGATTCCAAGAAAGTTACACCCACGTTTCCATCGTGATTCGGACAGCAGAATGGATTCGACTATATAAACTCTCTGAATGGACATCTGTCTATTCAGAATCTGACTATTTGGATCAAAGAACATAGAGGAAAGAAAACATCGATATTTATCCTCAAGTTTAATAATGAACACAATGATGAAAAGAGTTTTGTATTAGTACAAAAACAGTGTTTCGTGATTTTGCCTGTTTTTATGGCTGTTTATTGCACACAGCGAACCTTTCATCTTGTAAAAATAGCCAGCGCTCCTTCTACTGCTCCGAAGCCGCCATTTTGCTGTCAATTTCAATTTAGGGTACCGAATAAATATACATGAAAACATGTATTAGCCCTCATGGGACAAGGTACATCAACAAATAAATATATCAACAGCTTATGATCTTATAAGAGAGGGAGTGGTTATGGCATGCCACTTTCAGTCAGTTCATAGGTAACACTTGGAAGGATAAAGATGATAAAAAGTAGAGAATATATATTAAATCCATTGTTGTAGTATAAGTTATACACATGAAAGCTTTCTTATTTGAAAGCAACAATAAATAAATCTACCAATAGCAATAGATAGCTCTGGTGAAGGATTAAGAAATAATTTAAATACAGTGTATATCCTGCAAACTTAGATCAAGAACAGAAGGTTCAAGTTGTATTATAGTACACATTACTTGACGCCTTTGTGGTTTGTAGAGAGGGCATTCAAGGAGGAAGTGCCACTCATCTTCAATTTTGTTAACGGTACAATGCTTACAAATTTAAGCCGACATGGTAAAGGTGTCTTAGAACAACGTCCTCTTTCTATTTCCAAGTCAGTGGTACTTGATCTAAGGGCGGTTAGAGATGTTTGTAATTTAAGATCTTTCAGAGCGAGGAGATAGGGGGAGAATTTTAGTTTGGTTTTAATTTGACCATATGTTCTAAGTTTGCTGTCTGGTGATGTACATTTTAGAAGTATCTCGTTGAATGTGTCTGTTAATTTAGTGTTTAGAGTTTGTTACAAGACTTTGCTTGATGGGCGAAAAGTATCGATGTAATTTGAAAGGTTAAGTGATTGAAATATATGGTGAATGTTGGAAGACCAGCTTGCATGACCGAGGGACTAATCTGTTACATACATTTGTAAGCTTTATATAGCAAGCGAGAAGGGTTTAACTCTTCCAGTCGGAGCCAGTAGTTAACCATTTTGATTCATCAACAGATGAAGGGTATGAGTATAGAACTATTATTAGCAGTGGTAAGGTTTGAGCGTAACTTAAACCAAGCTTGGAGTGATTTGTTCTTAAATATCTTGATAGCCGAGTTGAAATTACCATTACAGCTGAAAAGAATCCCGAGATAAGAATAAGAAGGTACAATATCTATGAAATGGTTGTCATAAGTGAATGTGTAGTTTTTCTGGCTACTTTTAATGGTACCTTTAAAGATAACAACTTTAGTTTTTATAGAATTTACGGATAATTTCCAATTTGAAGAAAATGTTTGCAGATTAATTAAAGTAACTAATTTGCACAAATTCGGTTCCGGGCAGCTAAGAAACGAAATAAAAAAAAAAAATAAAAAAAGGAAATGAAAAACGAAAACTAAACTGTGCGAGGTTACACGGACCGAAGTGCACCAGCATATTTTGAACCCGAAATTTAAGTCTCAAATTCTAATTCATCATATTGGCCTGCGGTTAACCCAATAATTGCCTGCCATTAACATACAAAACTTAAGAATTTATAGACAAATAGTATATTTTGTTCAAAAGCTTGGAGTATGACCTTTGACACTCCGTAGGCGATGACAAGTATATCTTCGCTTCATTCATGTCCATGACAGTGTTAATACCAGCTTGGAACTGTTAAACGTGCCGGTACATGGGGGGCTAAACAATCATTAATTCAGCAAAAATCGACCATCATCAACCCCGAAGTGTCACGATATAATATAATAATTTACAGTGAACATTTTACAATTATTCCCTAACACGCTCGATTTCTCGAACTCTTTATCAATTTCAGAAGTTCCCGTTTGTCGGTGGAGCAGATGGCGTCACAACTTGAACACCTCCAAGCTGAAATCCGCACTATTATGTTCATGATATCGCAGATGGAGAAACATCGAAACAGACTGGAAACTGAGAGATCAAAGAAGATGAGAGAGATGGCCGCCACCTGCAGACTCGGTATGTGGCGGGATAATTGCGTATTTGACAAGAAGCCACAGTTCAATATTTTGACTGTTTTTGACCTCAAGACATCCCAAGAATCATAAGAGATTCTCCGAATTTATGGTATCTCTGTATCTCAGCGACGCTTAATTCCTCTGAAATCTTGCTTGATTTCATCCACAGGCCCGCAAAACAAGACTTTTGGGGGTGTGGGCGGTGGTATTAGGGTGAAGTGTCGAAATATGGGGTCTCTATATATAACCCCATGCTTTATATAAATCAACATCGATGTTGATTTATATAAAGCATGAGGTTATATATAGAGACCCCATATTTCGACACTTCACCCTAATACCACCGCCCACACCCATGTTGATTTATATAAAGCATGGGGTTATATATAGAGACCCCATATTTCGACACTTCACCCTAATACCACCGCCCACACCCCCCCAAAAGTCTTGTTTTGCGGGCCTGTGATTTCATCCATATTCTAGCTTCGGGAACACGTTATACCATTCTGCTGGGCCATAATGCGGTACTAGGGGCGGTGTGGTCATTCCAGTCAGGATGTCGACATGAGCAGCTACACTAAAAACATGTATGGCGTTCAGAACATCATGAAACTTGAGATGTCTATGGGGTAGAGCGCAGTCAAAATATTGGATTGTTCGGTCATTTGACTTTTTGCCAGTATGCCGACATTTCTCATCCACCATGGCATGTTATTTCGCCTGCCTTCGACAGTTCCCATACGATCGACGATACGGATATACCAGGATCACAATTTGACCATTATTGTACCCTGTAATACCATCTGATCTCAAATGTAATGAATTTAGTTGGTTTTGATGACTTGTATTCTTTTTTCTGGGCTGATCAGTGTCCAGGGTAATAGGAACCGTGAACACTCTCGTGTTCTGGCACATGTAGGCTCCGTCGTGATATGATTGAAAAAAGGTTAAAAACGACGTTAAACCCTAGTACTTATTCAGACACCCCTTTTTTCTAAAACACTTTGTTGAAATGTCCCTGTCTTCACATAATAACAACTTAGGCTTTTTAATTCACAATCAGCCAAACCGATACCCCTATTGTCTCTAGCAGGCGTTCCATGCGTTGGTATATAATTTTTATGTTAAGCATATTTGAAATTGATGCTAACTGTCGTAAGAAAAAATCCTTTGTGGACGACGGCTGAATATTGAATGTCGGATCTAACGCCGGTACTCGCCATACATCATCATTACAAATGATCTTGTCATTCAAACATCGCGCAAATATACGCAACATTAAAAGGGTGGTGGAAAACGATGCCGGCATACTGACAAGAAGTCCTATGACCCCACAGACAAATATATTGGCTGCATATTTCTGAAACATGACAAGATCCCAGCCACGCTTTGATTGTAGCTGTTCATGTGGACATATTGAATTGACATGATCACACGGCCCTTAGCACCGGCTTGAGCGGTATTAGATACAAATATTTCAGAACCATGATGTGATAGCCCTATCAAGTCATCTGTTGGAAAATGCTGAACTATGTAACTCCCTGATAGTGAAAAAACGGCCCAAACGAGGGAGTATGCATTGAATGCAAGTTCGTATTCATAACAAATACCTGTGAGATCTCATTTTTAGCTCATCTGGGCCGAAGGCCCGATGGGCTTATGTCATGGCCTGACTGTCCGTCGTCCGTCGTGCGTCGTGCGTCGTCCGTCGTCCGTTGTGCGTCGTGCGTAAACATCTTCTTCTCTGAAACCGCTTGGCCGATTAAGCTGAAACTTGGCATGCATGTTCCCCCCAGTGAGGACACCAGAATTTGTTCATGCCGTGTCGATACGATTTTAAATATGGCCGCCATGGCGGCCATCTTGAATTTGCCATTGAAACATTGTTATCGCTATTTCTCAGGAACTACTGTATAGATCTTTCTCAAATTTGGTACACAGGTTCCCCTTGGGGTCTAGTTGTGAAGATACCTGTTGTGGTCTGATTCACAAATCCAATATGGCCACCAGGCGGCCATCTTGGATTTCCCCATGAAACATTGTTATTGCAATTTCTCAGGAACTACTTTGTGGATCTTCCTCAAATTTGGTACACAGGTTCCCCTTGGGGTCTAGTTGTGCAAGATACCTTTTCTGCTCTGATTCGAACATCCAATATGGCCACCAGGCAGCCATCTTGGATTTCCCTATGAAACTTCGTTATTGTGATTTATCAGGAAGTACGGCATGGATCTTTCTCAAATTTGATACACAGGTTCCCCTTAGTGTCTAGTTGTGCAAGATGCTCTTGTGGTCTGATTCAGAAAGCCAATATGGCCACCAGGTGGCCATCTTGGATTTCGAAATGAAACATTGTTATCTCGATTTCTCAGGAAGTACTGCATGGATCTTTCTCAAATTTGGTACAGAGGTTCCCCTTGGGGTCTAGTTGTGCAAGATACAATTTGTGTTCTGATTGAAAAATCCAATATGGCCACCAGGCGGCCATCTTGAATTTGCCAGTGAAATCTTGTCATCATTATTTTTCGTTAACTACTGCATGGATCTTTCTCAAATTTGGTACACAGGTTCCTCTTGGGGGTCTAGTTGTGCAAGATACCTTTTCTGCTCTGATTCGAACATCCAATATGGCCACCAGGCGGCCATCTTGGATTTCCCTATGAAACTTCGTTATAATGATTTATCAGGAAGAACCGCATGGATCTTTCTCAAATTTGATATACAGGTTCCCCTTGGGGTCTAGTTGCGCGAGATACAATTTGCGGTCTGATTGAAAAATCCAATATGACCACCAGGCGGCCATCTTGTATTTCTAGATGAAACATTATCGCGATTTCTCAGGAACTACTGCATGGATCGTTCTCAGATTTGGTACAGAGGTTCCCCTTGGGGTCTAGTTGCGCAAGATACAATTTGTAGTCTGATTGAAAAATCCAATATGGCCACCAGGCGGCCATCTTGGATTTCCAGATGAAACATTGTTATCGTGATTTCTCAGGAACTACTGCATGGATCTTTCTCAAATTTGGTACAGAGGTTGCCCTTGGGGTCTAGCTGTGCAGGATACCATATATGGTCTGATTGAAAAATCCAATATGGCCACCAGGTGGCCATCTTGGATTTCCCCATGAAATTTTGTTATCGTAAATTCTTAGGATATTACTGCATGGATGTTGATACACAGGTTCCCCTTGTGGTCCAGTTGTGCAAGATACCTTTTTTTGGTTCATTTCGAAAATCCAATATTGCCGCATCTTGAATTTCCCATGAAACTTTATCATAAAATCTCAGGAAATAACTGCATGGATCATTTTATAGTGTTCAGGGGGGACAACACAAGTTACAAACTCATCTATTGCAGTTCTTTAGTAAAAATTTCTCACAGCTACTTTCTCCAGTTACAGACAGGTGACCTACAGTGCTGTGGCACTATCTTTTACATCTTCGCAGACAGATGGGGGTATCTCTTGGTTAGGCCATACCTCACCAGAGATTACTTTCATTGGAAAAATGTCCTGTTACATCTCATTGCCATCGTAACAACCCAGTCGCACATATTTCGTACTCGACATGTCTCCCCCTGGTGCATATACCCACAAAATATTGGAATCGTAGGTTAAAAACTGTCCAATGTACTGTCCGGACACAAAGTGGACAGACGGACGAACGACTGCAATCACATAATAAAAATTGGTTCTGGTTATTGCTTATACAGCTTACTGACGATCACACATTATATTTTGGTATAATTGCCTTTATTCCATAACCTCCAATTACAATCATGAATTTGCAGCTTGACCTCCTGTGAAATCGACTATGTTGCCATTTTGTTCAGGGGAGACAACGCAAGTTAGAAAATCATCTATTGCAGTTCTTCAGTAAAAATTTCTCGCAGCCACTTTCTCCAGTTATAGCCAGATGAGCGCTACAGTGCCGTGGCACTATCTTTCTTCAGCTTTTTAACTCGGATTTCTTAACTTGAACACTTCAACTTTAACAAATCAACTTACTTTTTGTTGTACTTTTTTATGTAACCTTTTAACTGTAACCTTTCACGTCACCTATTCAGTTCCCGAGGAGATCAGCCCAGAAGCGAGGAAGAAGGAGCCTCTATACTTCAAGAAATATAATAATGCTAAAACTTTGGTGGACTTACAGAATATTCTTCGCGGGATACATATGAAACAGAGAGCTCTCCATCATCTGGAAGTACTCACCTACAAAAAGATCCTTCACCTCGAGCACCAACTTCCGGAAATATCGAAAAACAGCAACAACACTGTTGATACTGAAATGGAAAACTATGTAGGAGACATTATGGAGAGATTACACAAGGATCGGTGTCACTTTGGAGATTTCGGCTCAACACTCCTGGCATGGGACTCACGACCAGAAATTAACAACATAGAAAAACTATCAGCAACCTTTGATAACCCCCTTTACGAATCCTTTGTTTAGGTATACAACATTTTGGTATTGAAAGAAGCTAATGGATGCATATAGATGTGCGAATAATAGCACGACTGTGTGAATGATAGCATGACTGTGTGAATGATAGCATGACTGTGTGAATGCTAGCATGACTGTGAATGATAGCATGACTATGTGAATGACAGCATGACTGTGAATGATAGCATGACTGAATGTTAGCACGACTGTGAATGATAGCAGGAATGTGTGAATGATAGCATGATTATTATTTGTGAATACAACATGACAACTATTGAACATTAACATAATATGAATATACAGCTGATGATAGCATGACTGAATGTTAGCATGACTGAATGATAGCAGGAATGTGTGAATGATAGCATGATTGTGTGAATGCTAGCATGACTGTGAATGATAGCATGACTGAATGTTAGCATGACTGTGAATGATAGCAGGAATGTGTGAATGATAGCATGATTGTGTGAATGATAGCATGACTGGGTGAATAACAGGATGACTGTGCTGTGAACTGTGACATCAGGGTGAATACCAGTAATAATTCTTGTGAGAATGCGGTAAATAGGGCAACAATGAAATATTTGACAAAACTGAAATCACAAGACTTATCACGTACCATGGTCACCTCTTATTATGTGACGATTGGTGAAATTTAATTAAAATAGTTCATCTTCTTGTCTAGATTCTTTAGAAGGTGTATTCAGCGACAGACTTATGACAACGTGATTTTCATCGTGTTTTATGGCGATATTTATATGAAAGAAAATAAAAATGATATAAATGATTGTGGCTGTTTTTCTAACTACTCAAACGCCGTGATTGCTGGGGAAAATGTGATTCAAAAGACATGGTCTTCCAAACTGCAGCAACAATATGTTCCAGTGGCAGCTAAAAAAATGTGTAAGCGGTAGAAAAAGTCCTGTTCTCCTTGGCGATAAAATTACGAGTGGGTTTGACATATTTTCGTGCATTTTTTTTTTTCAGAGAAGTTAAACGAAATTGGAAGTTAAAAGTGGATTGCACGTTTTTATGCCCTCCTCCCTCTAAATACGAATTACTTTGTCCGTCCTTCCATATGGCCAAACTTGTCCGGATGATATCTCGGTTACTATTTGATCAACAACTTCAAAATTTACATGCTCAGTGCCTTGTTGATGTGCACTGTGGGGCTTTTCGCCCGTTTTGATGATTTTTCAGAGTTATGGCTCTTTCTCGTCAATATCAGTATATCCGTGTCCAGTCCATATCTCAATACTATTTGATCCGACACTGTCAAGTGCTTGATACATCGCAGATCTGCACTGTCGGATTTTTCGCCGGTTACGGTGATTTACGATGAGCTATGGCCTTTGTCAACATCAATATATAATTGTCCGGTTCATATCTCGGTTACTATATTTAATCGCCAACTTAGTAACCTTACGTGGAAGATTCTTGATACCTTACAGACGTGCACCGGGTGTTTTCTTGCTCGTTTCGTTGCTTTTCTCCAAGCTATGGCCCTTTACCCAAGCCCTCAGGATCAATATATACGTGTCCGGTGCATATCCTAGTTACTTTTTAATGGGCAACTTCAAAACTTATATGGAAGATGATTAGTATCTTGTAGTTGTACACTGTCAGGTTTTTCATGGGCTCGTACATCTGATTGCTTGTCCTGCGTTCTTTTTTTATTTACGCGGCTCCGTGGTCTCCTGGAATGATGGCACGAGTGTGCATATTCAGTAAAATTGTTACGTGTTGAACGTTTTTGTTGAAGATTTAAGTGTTGATTATTTAGGTTAAGAGAATAAAACATAAGCAGTGTGACTAACGTCACAGGACGTACGAAGTAGAGTAGGCATTAGGACTCGAACGCGAACTGAACTCTTGGAAATCCCCACCCCCAGTTGAAATCGTGCCTATATTAAGATGGGCACTGCCCAAGTCAGAATCGCCAGTGATTTTCATCAAAAATCACCAGAAATTTTCATCAAAAGTAGGTCAGCTCAGAACTTGTTGGTAACAGTCTCCTAATGCGCCTTCATTCCAAAAATAAACATGTGGCTGTCGCCATCGGGACCCCTCGGGCCGGGCCCAGAGCAATTGTGGAAATAATGTTTCTGACCCCAACAACTCACATATTTGGGGGGGGGGGCATAATTTTACCTGTATGATATAGATCATCATAGACAGACAAAACAATATAGCAATAGAGCAGTGATTACCTATAGTAGATGTAGTCGAACGATTACTGTCTATTCACAGCAATCCACACAGGTTTGTGTGAACTCCTGAAAAACACATCCCATGGCACCGACTTTCAATAGGCTTCTGGTTCTGGCTATATTAAACAACTGTATGAAGTTTCATTGTTGTGAGTGAAGGACTTTTTGAGATAATGTGTTTACAAGGATATGGACCAACAGACATGTATAAAGAGGCAGAACTCCTGAAAAACACATCCGATTACACCGACTTTCAATAGGCTTCTGGTACTGGCTGTATTAAACAACTGTATGAAGTTTCATTGTTGTGAGTGAAGGACTTTTTGAGATAATGTGTTTACAAGGATAAAAACAGACAGACATGGATAAAAACAGACAGACATGTATAAAGGGGCATAACTTCTGAAAAACACATCCAATGGCACCGACTTTCAATAGGCTTCTGGTACTGGTTGTATTAAACAACTGTATGAAGTTTCATTGTTGTGAGTGAAGGACTTTTTGAGATAATGTGTTTACAAGGATATGGACCAACAGACATGTATAAAGGGGCATAACTCCTGAACACATCCGATTACACCGACTTTGAATAGGCTTCTGGTACTAGCTGCATTAAACAACTGTATGAAGTTTCATTGTTGTGAGTGAAGGACTTTTTGAGATAATGTGTTTACAAAGATAAAAACAGCCAGACATGTATAAAGGGGCGTAACTCCTGAAAAACACATCCAATGGCACCGACTTTCAATAGGCTTCTGGTACCGGTTGTATTAAACAACTGTATGAAGTTTCATTGTTGTGAGTGAAGGACTTTTTGAGATAATGTGTTTACAAGGATATGGACCAACAGACATGTATAAAGGGGCAGCACTCCTGAAAAACACATCCGATTACACCGACTTTGAATAGGCTTCTGGTACTAGCTGCATTAAACAACTGTATGAAGTTTCAATGTTGTGAGTGAAGGACTTTTTGAGATAATGTGTTTACAAGGATAAAAACAGCCAGACATGTATAAAGGGGCATAACTCCTGAAAAACACATCCAATGGCACCGACTTTCAATAGGCTTCTGGTACTGGTTGTATTAAACACCTGTATGAAGTTTCATTGTTGTGAGTGAAGGACTTTTTGAGATAAGGTGTTTACAAGGATATGGACCAACAGACATGTATAAAGGGGCATAACTCCTGAAAAACACATCCGATTACACCGACTTTCAATAGGCTTCTGGTACTGGCTGTATTAAACAACTGTATGAAGTTTCATTGTTGTAAGTGAAGGACTTTTTGAGATAATGTGTTTACAATGATATGATGGACAGACGGACGGACGGACAGACGGACGGACGGACAGACGGACAGACGACGGAGGCAACGACAATACCGCTCGGGCAGAATCTGCCCGAGGGGTAATAACGATCGCCGATTTAATTTTACAATTTTTTAACTAAAGGAAACATATTGAATAATAAAAAGTTGAGATTTCAAGCTTTACGTGTGAAAATACATTTACATCTCTTTAATGGCTTTCAGTGCCCTTGTCCAGGATCAAAACAACTTTTTGAATCGCATTATTTTCCTAACAATACAACAAATTTTTATATATAGTACTATAGTAGAAAGGTAGCATTTATGTAGTTTACGGTAATTCAACTCAAGACCAACACCTTCTCCGCACAAGATAATAATGATTCTATGTCATTCTCCTGAGCATAACCGGTACAAAGACGAATAAATAGCGTCTCTACATCACGTTGTTATCTAGATATATGAGACAACACATTTTGGGTATCGGCAATCTGATGAATGTACTATTCCGGTTTTCTTGTTTCACATTATATTCTATGACGGTTGATCGGTGATTTTCTTCATTGATAAACATTAAACCACCTCAGCTTCGTTGTGTGAATCGGAATTACATTGCTGTGACACACCAACACACTCCGTGGCAGTGATTCTGTATCCCCTAATCAAGGAATCAAAATGGATCAAGATTTGAAATGACAAGAAAAATTTAGACATATTTTGTTTACACATGTAATTTTTTGTTTTAATTATATCCCAGTGTGATATATAGTCAATATTCAAGAGGTACAAAAAAAACTCAAAGTATGTGCTCATATTTGCACATCATGATCAAAGTTACTTTATCTAGTTAAATTCTACCCAAAGAAAATAAATTAAGACCCTTTAAACATGCCGTCAATGCCAGATGTTGAGTTTTATACAGCTGTAGATCAGGGCTCTGGGTGCATATATCATGTTTCCATACACTTGATGCACGCAACAGCAAAAACAAAGCCTTCTTGAACAACCTATCTTTGTACAGGTACATGTAACTCAGAAAATACCATTCTCTCTCAAAAGAAAACAATTCGCACCAGGAACGCCTTTTTTATCAAGCTAATTTTGTTATGTAGTGGCCTACTTAGATTCAATAATTGTCACGAAATTTCTTTGATTATATCTTAATTGCAACCATGCTTGTTCCTCAAACCTGACATGCTTGAGCTATGTAAATGTATAACACACTTTCATTTGAGAGTCCAGACATTCCACCATTCATGTGAACAAATTGCACTCAACATGGAATAATTAAATTCACACTACCAAATAGTTCACCAGCTGTTAGTTTTGAGACCCATTTCTACAGTATCAGTACTGTGTTACTATCTGTAGCAATTGAAACCCAGAAAAACATAAACAATTAAAACCAGTAAAGAAATTTGTCTGTTGAATAACAGAAAATATGGTATGGAGATTTGAATGAGTAAACTACTAAACAGCTTACATGATACCAACAAAATGTCCCAACACAAGCTGATAAATTCCTTGGGTGGCTTGCAGGATGGCTTTGTTTCACCCTCAGTAAACTTTTATCATTGTTGCTCACACAGACTAATCTGAAAGATGATACCACATCTTTCTTTCTTCTGCTGGGTTATTGCACCAGGCTGACTTAATTGATTGATGTAGGATATTTCACCACCAGTGGGCAATTTGACCTGAATTTGAAGCCTGATGTGGTCTGTGATGAAATGTTTGGATGTGAAATAGGATACGCGTTAAAGTTACAAGCGTCTAGTCCGTCATCCATAATTCAGCCGTCGTCCATTAGAGAATATCCGCGTCCATAATCCAAAGACCTATTCCATATTCCATATAACAGTATTAGCACCAAATTCAAAAAGACAATCATAGTATACATAAACATAGGCTTGTTTCCTGCAAGAGAGAAGCGGTCAACAGTTTTCAATGATGCCGGCAAGACATGATGTTCCAAAAATATCAAATCCGTATCGCTGATCAGTATTCTTAATCCATAATATTCGCTGTAAGGTCGTCATCTAAAGAATGATGTATCTCAGTCACGCTTTGATTGTGACTGTTCATATGAGTACCATGAGGCCACAGTTGACATATATCTATAACAAGATACTGAATTGTGTGTATTGAGGATGGCAAGTTGGTAATAGCAGTGTAGATAAATGCACTAATAAATGATGGAAAATTAGCATTTCTTATTTCATAAAAACAATTACGGATGGCATATCCCACTAGATTTTGCACTGTGTTATATATACAGTGAAACATACAGCCAAGGATTCCCGATGGGCATGACAGTGCACTCGCTGAGCCATCAATAAATAATTAAAAAAATAATTATCAATCAAATTTTCGGTTAGCTCAGAACTTGCTGGTAACAATGCCCTAATGCACGTTCATGCCAAAAATCAAGGTTCTAATGTCAACGGTTCTCCTTATTTTGCCGACGAAAGGATTCGGATGGACTGACTGACTGACTGACTGATTACCGGACAATTTGCGATCTGTAGCCTACTTCGTAGGAATATATGAATGAAATAGGTCACCATCACTCAAGGAGGTTCCAGACAACTCGGAAAAGAATGTCAGTTTTATTAAATGTTGACAAGAGGTAGCTTAAACCATCAACATTCAAAATAAAGGATAACATTATGAGATTATAGAAAGGAATTCCATGAAAATCTAATGAAAATGGGGGGTTACCAGGCCTTTTTTAAGATAGCAGGTCATAAAGCAAAGTAACCCTGATTTCGCCGGGTCAGTTTTTCTAAGCGTTCCATCGTTGCGGTCGAATTGCCTCGAAATTTGGATAACACATTATCCAACTCCAAAACTGTTCTCTTTTATTTCTCTATTCATTTTCATTCAAATATCCATATACTGGTAGGTGCGCAAAAACATGCGCAGTAGACGTAAACTTGGATTCGTCCAGAACCTAATTGATTGTCATAACACTGAATGCATAGGGAGATTTGACGTTTTTCTTGCTTGAATCTTATAATCATACTTTTTATGAACTTTTCCCATTTTTGCTACTTTTTTAATACTAAACAAAAATAGTTATTGTTAGACGAAATAGCAGACATTTAATATTCCGTGTCATCCATAAAAGAATTCCCCCATCAATAATCGAAAGAGCTATTTTGTATGACATTCACCCCCATTCCAAATGTATAAAATAATAAAAAGAATACAAAAACACAAGGTCGTTTCCTACAAGAGAGAAGCGGTCAACAGTTTTCATTGAGCAACACATGATTTCTTTGCTTAAATTCCTACAAATGATCAATTATTCTTTATTTAAATGCATTTCTAAGTCGTTCTCCAGAGTATGTATCTCAGTAACGATATCATTGTGACTGTTCATTTGAACACCATGGAAATGTAAAACACATGATATTCGGGTTAAGCGAAAAAGATAAACAAATTAGCAAAAGAAGCGCCAGGGATCTTGCACGCCACGATTTTGTTTTGCCGTCAGTGTGCGATATTTATCACAGAATTTGCGAAACTTTGAATGAGAGTGGTAATATTATGTGTATAGCCCTCTCTGACAAGATTCTGCGATAATATTTGGTGACATTGATTAAAATCGTCCGTCTGCACATGATATAGAAAATGCTACAGGGCTAAATATGTATACACCGTATGCAGGTCCTTCTGAAATATTGCTATCCAGAAATGGTTAATTGACTATGTCAGCATTGTATTGTCTCTCTCTGGTCGTGGAGTCGACTATTCCAGTACTAGGGCTAATGGTCAAACCTACGAAGGAACCTCCAGTAGTTTTAACCGATGTGATGTACCTGTGCTGTGTGGCGCTTTGAGAAGTCGGATTGGTAAAAAGCTAAAATCCTTCAAGCAAAATACAAGCAAACCATAAAAATAGCCGAAATAACTAAAGTTTAGCGTGTGCTGGTGAACTTCAGATCTCGGCAAAGTATCAGATTAATTTAACATTTTCGACCAAGGTGTGATATACTATAAATGTAAGTGGAACAAACTCAACCCTCGAAAATTGAAACAGCTTGTTGGATGCCGTGCCTTTTTATATTTCCCACCTCTTGCATATCGCTCCAATTTTTAGCCATTTCACCAACTGAAGTGAAAAAAAATTAGCATCGCATTCAGCAGTTATTTCAGTCCTGTCACTGCAGTGTACCTGTATTTGACAGAGTATTCCCAAAGCCGCCTATTTATGGTGCTGCCTTAGCGAAGGCAGACATACTTCACCCAGTCACTTATTCAGACATCAGGCCAGTCTTTTATACTCTTAATGCTGAGTCATCCGAGGCAACACCTTCCATTTTAGCGTCGCATGTATGATTCGACCCCCATCAACTCGAAGGGAGGCAATGGATAATTTGTGGGAGATATGCAGGATAGCTTGTTGTATTTAAAGTAGACCCTGGAATCTTGGAGATACAAAATGGCTGATAGGCTCAGAGGTGAATGTGGCGCTGAACATTGCTTGAAGATGAGAAATATATGAAGAGTTTGATGCAGAAACTGAAAGGGTGACGCTTTGCATATGGTGGTAACCAACATTAATTCCTGTAGGCGAAAAATAAAGAGCCTCGGCATCAGCTAATAAATTCAAATTTTCCGGAACATATGGTGCTATGAAGTGAATGACGGACATGACACGATATGCCTATTCATCTCACAGGGGCTCGTTACCGTTGTTAATTGGTTGGTTAGGTTGATTACAGAGGGACAGAGGGGGAGAGGGGGGGGTGTGGAGGTAGGGAATAAATGGGACCTCACCCCCCCGTAATCAACTCAATTAACCAAATTAACAACGGTAACGAGCCCCTGTGATTCATCTTACCAAAGTCATGACCTAGCTGTACTTGCAATTCTGTTTATATGTGATACCCACTGATGGCATGTTGCCAATGTTATAATCCACCTTGTAACAGACAATGTCATAATCTAGGTGTGTAGATTATGATTGGTCCGTCTCTTGTTGTTGGAATTTACACCTCGGGTTAACACTGAAGGCGGTCTGATACATCAAGTCTATTTCGAAGTTTGAAGGTAGAGAAATTTGCCTGGTGTAATAAAGATGCACGTCGTTGCCTGAGGGTGTTGATGCTTCCCTCATCCATGTGGAATTTGTAACTGTCAGACAACATTCCCAGCCTTTTTCCCTGATAAAACTAGCATTCGTTTGAAAATGAGTGGGCTAAGAAAATGTGAGCTGGAAAAGGCGAGCATAACCATAGCACAACCCAGAAAGCTATACAGCCAGCTCATTCTTCCGGTGTGCGAGTTTTCGCAGTGTCTGTCACCACCCTTCAACACATCCGATGCTTCATCAGATTTATACACGTGTATCTTTCAGCCTGGCTTTCAAGTGTTAAATACTCAACTGTTACAAGGCCATATCCAAATGTTCCAATATATCTGACTAAAAAAATGAGAACGAATTAAGGTTTTTGTCAATCACTTGAATGTTGCAGGTCCATTCCAGGCCAAAAGGCATGCGAATAACTGCATGAAGGCCACCACCCACTTGGACACTCGTTTGGGGATATGTCTCAGCCATTGGAATCTGGTATTATTCAATTTCCTTAACCAGGAGGACGAGACGATCCTAAAAGCTATGGAAGCTTCCTGCTATCTCAAGTGTCTGATCTCCCTCATTTAGCATAGACTACAGGTTCATCATGCATTATTGTATCCGGTCCCAATACAAGCTTTCACTCGGCATGGGATTCGATTGGTCCTGCTTGCAGTGCAAAATGTGACATCCCCAAACTTAGGAAAGTCTGCAAAATCAGTCTTTAGACTAAGAATAATTTAAGCACCCCCAAATCTGGGTAACCAATCCACGGTACTAGTTCACCACACACTTACAAGCTCAGTGAAATGTCCATGTTATCTAGTTACTATGTCAGTCCAGCCTGGGTTAAACAGATCATCGCCATTATTGGTGTTAATTGTTTATACACGTGGAATTGTTATGCCCTATGTCGCATGCGCTAATGACGTAGCTTCCGCCCACTCTTCCCTGGCTCTCTTGTGTGATGTTAAGTGTTTTGCCTGTGTTGTGTTGGAGCTAATAAACAACGCTCATTTCACACAGAAACGACGTCTTGTTGGTTTGGCGCTGTGTTGAGTTCGAGGAGGATTTACCTAACTAACTGGCGTGGTGGCAGCGAAGATTCAACCTACGATTCTCCACGTACATGTACGGTAGGCGACAATAAAGTCTAAACTTTTCCTCCCGCTCAAACGCACGCGGCTCACTGTGCTGTGACAAATCAACCTGTGCATCTCAGCACGGTAATATTAGACGTTCGCTTGTGTACAGACAATTTATTGACTATGGCTAGCATCCACAGAGCACCGAAACAGTCGTGTCTAACAAAAACTGAGACAATAAATTCATTCGAGAATTGGAAACAGAACTTGCATTACACACTGTCTCTGGATTCAAACTTCGCTCCCTTCCTCCTGGATGGAACGCGTTGCGGAGGCCAGTCGTCGCACTGCTCAACAAAAGGTAAATATGCTTGAGTTAATGCTGGGTCAAATAGCTAATTATTGTCCAGTGATTTCTCGCAACACCGTCATTAAAACGTCCACATCCGTTGACAGTATTTGGCAGGCGATTCGATTACATTTTGGATTTCAATCAACGGGGGCCCATTTTATTGACCTTACTGACATTCATTTCGAGCCCGATGAACGCCCAGAAGACTTGTATCAACGCCTTATGGCATTTGTCGATGATAGCTTACTTCTACGTGATGGGGGAATTTCTCATCATGGTCAAGCGTTCACAGAAGACGAGGAAATGTCTCCATCTCTTGAAAATTTCGTAGTTCTCACTTGGCTTCGTTTAATCCACTCAGACTTACCCAAATTAGTAAAGCAAAGATATGGTACAGAGTTGCGATCTCGCACTCTCGCGTCCATCAAACCGGAGATATCTCAAGCCTTATCGTCCCTTCTAGATGAGATACATGCTAATACTGATGCAAAGATTTTGCGGTCTGATACAATGCGTCTGAATACCCCCAAATGCAAAACTACTGCTCAACCACCACTAGGACAGAAAAAATCATGCCAATCGTTCGGACAATCACTTCTTGAGTCAATGTAGCTTTTTGCCAGAGCAAGATCGAAAATATATGACAAAAGCTAGGCAAATTGCCCATATTTTTGATGAAGATGACCTAGACCATGAGGAATTATGCATATCAGAAGCTGATACCGTCCATGATCAAACCTCCAATGAGTCGAGCTGTGCCCTAAGAATTCAAGTGCGTCAATCTCCCTATCTCGATGCCTTTTATAACCACCATGCTACACGAATCACAATTGACAGCGGCGCGACGGGCAATTTGATGCGTCTATCAACTGCTAAGCGCTTAGGTATTAATCTACAAAAGAGTTCTCAGTCAGCACACCAGGCAGATGGATCATCGCCACTTCAAGTTGTAGGTGAAACCCACATTGTCTTTGTGCGAGACAATCGTGAATTTCAGTTTGAAGGCCTTGTAGTACAGAATTTAGATGTCGACATTTTGGCCGGCATGCCATTCATGGAGCTTATCGACATCAGCGTACGTCCAGCTAAACACCATATAATGCTTGATGATGGCAGTTATAAAATATGGTTCTTCAACCAATTCTTCAGCCACCCACACAATCCGACGGGCCCATCTCTTGCGCATTCCTTCTAAATCAACCAGTGTGGCCCGGAGAGTCCATCGAGCTGCAACTTCCGGATGAGCTTGCGCAGTCTGACACCATATATGCGATGGAACCTCGTTCCCATGATCAACTCTCTGTCCCAGAGTCTAAGATCTGGCCACCCCCCAGACTTGATTTCTAGCATCTCTGGCAAGATACGAATTCCAAATTTGTCTGAGGAGCCACAGATTTTAAAACGCCATCAGCATCTGTGTCAAATTTGCCCTGTCTTTGTACCCGATGCAACCTCCATTGAGACACAAGTGAGTGAACTCACAACAGCTACAGCACATACTCCTGCCAAGGACACGACACTATATTCACATTCAGTCAAAATAGATCCAGACAATATCATGCCTTCAGAGGTCAAAGGTAAATTTCAAACGTTACTTACCGAATTTGACGAAGTCTTCAATCCCAAGCCCAAGGGTTATAGTGGTGCATCTGGTCCTTTCCAGGCCGTAGTAAACATGGGTCCTGTTCACCTCCACAATGTATAGGACGCGTTCCACAATATGCTCGCGATAAACTTGTTGAACTCCAACACAAATTTGAGGATATGGGTGTATTCGTTCGACCAGAAGATGTCAAGATTTCTGTTGAATATCTCAATCCTTCTTTCCTTGTGAAGAAATCTAGCGGTGGTTTCCGACTGGTGACAGCTTTCTCTGACGTGGGAAGATACAGCAAGCCCCAGCCATCACTTATGCCTGATGTGAACTCTGACGAGTGCTTTTTATCAAATCCCGTTATCTAAAGCCTCAATGAAATATTGCGGTGTGTCTACACCTTTCCGTGGTATTCGGGTATATGCTCGATCAGCCATGGGTATGCCAGGATCTGAGACGGCGTTAGAAGAGTTAATGTGCCGTGTCCTGGGAGATTTGCTTCAAGAAGGCATCGTGACTAAACTGGCCGATGACCTATACTGTGGCGGAGAAACGCTGGACGAGTTGTACTCAAACTGGCAACGACTCCTCCATGCCCTACAAGAGAATGATTTATGTCTTTCAGCCTCCAAGACTGTAATATGTCCCAAGTCGACAACTGTGCTAGGATGGATCTGGCGCCAAGGTCACATCCAGGCCAGTACTCATCGTGTCGCCACTCCAGCATCGTGTACTCCACCAGGAACTGTCAAAGGATTGCGGTCATTCATTGGAGCGTACAAAGTCCTGGCTCGAGTCATTCCAAATTGCGCCACAGTTCTGTCACCCTTGGAAGACGTTGTTGCTGGACGTCAATCACAAGAAAAGCTGGAGTGATCAGATCATCTCCACCATGCCTATCGGACGGCTCAGGAAGCTTTATCGTCAAACAAATCCACAATATTACCACGACCCCACGACCAGATTTGGATCGTCACAGATGGTTCTGTAAAACAGAACGGCATAGCAGCTACTCTCTACGTAACCCGCGAAGGAAAACTATGCCTTGCCGGTTTCTTCAGTGCTAAGTTACGAAAGCAACAAGTCACCTGGCTACCTTGCAAAGTTGAAGCACTATCAATCGCGTCCGCCGTTAAACACTTCAGTCCGTTCACCATACAGTCCCGTCATACGTCCTGTGTTCTTACTGACAGTAAGCCGTGTGTACAGGCATTCGAGAAATTGTGTCGCATTGAATTCTCTGCCAGTCCACGTGTTTCCACATTCCTTTCGACCGTTAGCCGTTACCAGGCATCAGTCTGCCATCTTGCCGGTTCCGCAAACATACCATCGGACTTTGCTAGCAGAAATGCTCCAGACTGTGACAACCCAACTTGTCAGATTTCCTCCTTTGTTGCCCACCTGGAAAGTTGTGTTGTTCATTTATGTATCACAGATGTCCTCAAAGATAATATCAAGCTCTCCTTCACCAGTCGACCAGCCTGGCTGGCTCTCCAATCCGAGTGCGCTGATTTGCGCCGCACTCCTGCTCATCTCAAACAAGGCACCCGCCCGTCAAAAAAACTTACAGACATCAAAGATGTAAAACGCTATCTTGATGTCGCTTCTATCGCCAAAGATGGTCTATTGGTTGTCCGTCGACGGGATCCTTTCACTTCTTCCCGAGAGTGCATCGTCGTTCCTCGACAAGTTCTTGATGGCCTGCTCACCGCTCTCCATATCCACTTGAATCACCCGACCTGCCACCAGCTTAAGCTTGCTGTACGCCGTTTCTTCTATGCATTGGATATGGACAAATCTGTTGAGCACATAACGAGTGGATGTCATCAATGTGCTTCATTACAGAAGATTCCCCATGATGTAATCACACAGTCCACGGAAGATCCACCGGATAAGATCGGGATATCATACGCAGCAGATGTGATCAAGCGTCAGAAACAGTTCATCCTTGTTCTGAGAGAATGTGTGACGTCCTATACTAGCCCCAGCAGGGACCTAATGATACTGTCATTAGGTCCCACGTACATCCTAGCCACCATCGTCGTGTAGAAGCCCGAATCGTATAAACAATGATTTAGTTGCTCCTTACCATGCATTTTCCGATAAAACATATCCTGAACTAGTCCGAATCGTCCGAACGGCCAACATCTGTTGTCTTTTTGAGTGGGTTTCGTCGCCTTTTGTACCAGTCCCCGCTTGAAAATATGATCAGCTCCGCCATGTTTGTTTTCACGCTGGAGTGTCGACTGCGCAAACGGTGGCCTCAGTGAAAACGGAAAGTGCACACACCAACACCACAAACGTGGTCGTAAGCTAGGCAGACAAATTTTTACTGAAAAATTCATTCATTCAAATTCATTCATTCAAATTCATTCATTCGGAAGCAATAATCGGACGACCACGTTTGTGGTGTTGGTGTGTGCACTTCCGGTTTTTACTGAGGCCACCGTTTGCGCAGTCGACACTCCAGCGTGAAAACAAACATGGCGGAGCTGATCATATTTTCAAGCGGGGATTGGTACAAAAGGCGACGAAACCCACTCAAAAAGACAACAGATGTTGGCCGTTCGGACGATTCGGACTAGTTCATGATACGTTTTATCGGAAAATGCATGGTAAGGATCAACTAAATCATTGTTTATACGATTCGGGCTTCTACACGACGATGGTGGCTAGGATGTACGTGGGACCTAATGACAGTATCATTAGGTCCCTGCTGGAGCTACGTCCTATACATGTGCCTGTTTGATAGAGGATGAGCGACAAGAGTCTCTACAAAGTGCACTTCTTCGACTGTGCCTTGAAATTTGCCCGATTGGAGGTCCTGCCGCAGTTGTACGTACTGATCCAGCCCCAGCCTTCCAGTCCCTCGTTAACGATGAACTTCTCCGGCAACACCGACTCACGCTTGAGGTGGGGAGAGTAAAGAACAGAAATAAAAACCCTGTCGCCGACAAAGCTGTTCAAGAGCTAGAAAGCGAGCTCTTGCGTCAAGATCCATCAGCCGGTTATGTTTCTCCTCTCAGACTTGCTCTTGCCACCGCACACCTGAACACGCGGGTCAGATCTAGGGGTCCCCAAACTTAGCATGTCCAACTTTGTTTGGTAAGGGAAGACAACTCTGTCCGGCACAGATCGCCTCCACTGCTCAACATGGCCTATGAAATTTAACCTAGATTAGATTGGACAATGGTTTTCGAAGCTGAAAATCAAGCATTTCTGTTCGGGAGACAACATTTGCCAGCATATTAAGTTAATTTTGAATAGTATATCAATACGATGTGCTATTTTATTTTCCCATAGAAAATGTTTTACTTGCTTCCAATTTGATTTAAAAATGCGGGTTCAATTTGCATTTTCAACCTATACCTTAGCATAGGTTTTCACGAAAAAACCGAAAGTAGCTCATTTTTGAATGTTTATAGGTAAAACACCTTTCAGCCAACGATATTTGCCAGCATGGCGTTATACATGCCATACCGTGTTCTATCTCATGGTTCTTCATTTGATCTAATTATTACATATCTTCTTGCTTCCATTTCAAATTAAAATTTGAGAATTTTTAGAGAAAGACATTATAAGGCGTTCAGCTGGAGTAATTAATTGGGGGCCGGTCCGTGGCAATTAACGCTGAGACCTGGTGACAGATGACGATACCTGCTGGGCCGATTAAGCATGGATCACAATTTTGTATTGCGCGAGGCGAAGGTTTCATGGGCTGTCTCTTCGATCCTCCTGATAATCAACACCTAATGTATTGTCACATTTTCGTCTTAACGTTTGCCGTAGAATAGATAATCATTAAAGTTTTGTTTTACTCAGATAGTTTATGTTTGCAAAGGAGGAAGTCCAACAAGAGAATCGAAAGCTCTTCTATCATATTGTAGCTTGGGTTCTTGTCATTATTGCGGCTTCAAAAACGTTATGGACAGGAACATCCAGCAGGTTGATTTTCATAATATGATTATGTGATCAACACCAAAAACATTATCGCTCAGCGTCTTGACACCGTTATTCCACCCTGAAAACGTAGACTGTAATAGACTTTATATGAGTATTTGTTGCCAAATACAATAGGTGAACTTCTCTTCCTTGATTAGAATGCTGTGATTTATGTTTGTTGGCGTAATACTGAAACTGGAACATGGAAGTGTTATTCAGTGAAATTCACACGGTATCGATACAAACTTTTCTTGAATATTTTCACAAGCATTGTACTATAACTGGTGGGTCGAAATGCCCCAATAATCTGTAAGAATACATGTTTAATACAACAAATGTTACATTTCGCTTTAACAAATATATTATTAATATTCATGGGTTTGTGAAGTGCATATTTTGTAAAATTCTTTCACCTAAGTTTTATTGCTTAAATTCAATGTTCAATAACTGCTCCCACTTATGCCTTTTGTGTGTGTGTAACAAGCTTGCCTATAAGATAAGATATTCTACCACAGTTAAATAAAATTAAAGATAATACATTGGGAGTTGATTGTGCGATTAACGAGTAAGTTTGAGACCCCAATCGACCCCATGCTGAGTGATCTTGAGTCGGGCCCAATATCAAACATTTATAGGTAATGTTTCTGTTTGTAACTAAGTCAAACCTGCTTTTAATTAATGCCATTAATCCCTTATTAATTGCACAATCAAACGTAGAAAACGGAAGTTTAAAAGAAAAAGTTAGCTCCCCTAGGAGAGAGTTATCCGCCCCTAGGAGAGCTCTTTATTGAATTCCAGCGTGGCCACTATATAGGCGACTGTAGCCTTATTCCTATCCTCTTTCTCAAACCGAGACCAGTAATGAAACAAGGCCGCGGTACGAGGGGACGGAATGGTGGGCACATTAAATTAAAAGCAGGTTTGACTTAGTTACAAACAGAAACATTACCTATAAATGTTTGATGTTTGCTACCTAAGTCTTAAACCTGCTTTTAATTAATGCCCTAGTACAAACATACGGAGGTGGGAACCTCGGTCTTGTGGTAGATCAAAGTAGGCTAAGTGACCGCTGGAATGACACAGAAACATGGGCATAGCATGAACAATCCATAATCAACAAATGAAACCTTGGTCATCAACATAAAAAAGGTTAAACATGTGAATAAGATACTGATGTACTTATCTTTGATTGTTCACAGCCATGTAGCTGTGTTTGTGGTGTGGAATTTATTAATTCCCCCGAGAGAGAACCCCAACTTGTCGGTGGATGGTTCTACTCGGGAGGCCGTCTATACCAAGAGAGAACCTCAACCAACAAGGGACATACGGTCTACTTGGTAAGGCCTATTTATCTTGGCTGTTCCTAAGACCGGGTGAGGCAGAGCTGGTCCGGGCCTAGCGATCGCCAAGTCACACCACTCTCAGTCCACAATCGTCTTCCATCCAACTTGCATTTTAGGGAGTTGAGTGCAGAAGACGGCGCTGAGATCATGAGAAGGACGTCAGATTCAACCTGAAGGACACAATCAAAACCGCAGTTAAGGTAAAGATCACACTCACCATGGATACATACATCTTAGGGTGATGATACAGTGTCTGACATCTCTTTAGAGGAACCAAGGTCGTCCATCTGACTTATTTCTTCCTTCAATATGAGATCAATCAATTGTGGACCAATAATATGAATGAGATGAGATGATACAGCAATTTGCAGATTTGCTGCGATGATACAAAATGCCGCCCCCTCCTTTTTTTTAAAAATTTAGTTGACCACGTGCTGGGCATCTATACGCGGCCCAAGCGTGGTCATCCTATCCGACTGGACTGATATCTCTCAGATAGAAATTGGTGAACGTGGAGTTCGCCGTCCAGACAAGACTGGACAATGTCAAGGAGGGGCAGGTTCTTCCATAAATCTCAACAAAAGAAACCTGGCCGGTAAAGCCGAGGGTAATATGGAGTAGTAATAGAAGATACTAATCTAACTTATCTTTTGAGTGTCTTCCCTTAAAAGGGTAAATCATGGATATGATACAGAATATACTTATTCTTGAGTGCCTCCATCCATGCAGCTGTGCTCGTGGTGTGATATGTAAACTCTACCAAGATGTCAGGATCCTCTACCACTCGGGTTGTTAGGTCTTCTTGGTCTAGAGGGCGCCAAGCCACGCCATTCTCAATCCACTAACGACTTACGTCCAACCTGTCTTGTGAGATGAGCGTAGGATACACAGCTGAGATCATCCAAAAGAAAGTCAGTTTCAAGCTGAAAGACACAAGCAAAACCGTAGTTAAGGCAAAGATTAAAACTCTCAAAGTGTCAGACCACTCAGATTGATGATTAGAGAGTCCATGGTCGTCTATCCGACTTATTCCCTCCTTCAAAGACGATCATGATGAAGTTTTTAAAATTGAAACATACTTGAGACAATTGTTGGCTTGGAGAACCCGGGAATCGATTCCGGAACCTCTCGCCTGCAAAGCGAGCGCTCTACCATTTGAGCTAGCTTCCCTGGAGCAAGATGGCTGCCTTGCTGCAATGGTGACAAATTCTGCCCCCGCTCTCTTCTTGAAAGAACTAACCACGTGCTAGGTAGCCCTTAGTGGCCTAAGCGTGGTCACACTATCTGACTGCACTGACATATCACACAGATAGAAATTTGTGAACGTGGAATTTGCAGTCCAGATACAAGAACTGGACAATATCATGAAGGGACAAGTTCTTCCATACAGACCATGTGTAGCGATGGTACAAAACACATTAGAAGAAGTGGAAGCCAGTAGTGGGGGCGTCAATAGTACATCTACCTTCTGGCAATTGATAAGACTATTTTATGGTCTTCTACAACTACGCGGCTTTTTTAAATATCAAGCCTTGCTGACCGGCGAAGGGATATGATAACCGTAGCCGACGAAATCGGTATGAGTAAGATAGTGACGGAAGGCACAAACAGGATCTGGCAGAAGATCGACCCCGAGGCCATGTACAAAGTCTGACAAGGTAGGAATGGAGTACGACGTTGAGCGCACGGACCTGAACGAACAGACTCATTTTTGGCAATAACTTCAGGAATGGGCCGAAAAGAATGCAAGACCAATCCGCTGTCCAGGTCATAGAAGATCTTTCAAGAGCATAAAGATGAGACACTCTGGACGTCAAAGCAAACGCCGCCACAAAGGCCGTGTCATAAGACACAGTTTTATAGACGCGGACTCTAAGGGTTCACAAGATGGTAAATCAGGTCACACAGATATCCTATTTCGGTAACAGTTGGCGAGTACAACACGACTGTAATGCGAAGGCGCGAATAAGCGCAGAGATATAATCGTTAAGGCTAAAGTCGGTACCAAAGGTAAGACGTAACACGCTAGCCAAAGCAGATCGATAGCCCTCCATGGTGCTAAAATGAAACTCCCTATCCTGGTGAGGGAGAAGGAGGAAGTCAATGCGAGGGAAATAGAATCGGGGACGGTATCACGTCCTCGGCACCAGGACCAATA
>JAVTVY010017561.1:0-60082 GCA_036873755.1 Hanleya hanleyi
AATGTATAGAAGTACGTTTCCCAGGATGGTCCTATACCTCCCATACCCCATATAGGCATTTTCCCGTAATTTAGGATAAAGTCCGTATTCCGTATTTTTCAGGAAAATTTTTACATACACCCACCCTGGAACTAGGGGAAGATAACTCTGTTGATAGACAAGCCCCGTTAAGCCCGGCGACCTATATACCCCTCATACCCCATATAGGCATTTTCCCAGGTTTTTCGATAAAGTCCGTGTTCCGTATTTTTTTCAGGAAAAATTTTACATGCAGCCACCCAGCCATCAAATACCCTTCACCTAGGCTTCACGTTGATACCTCACTCGACCCCATTCGACCATTAGGGGCTCCTCTAGATGCCAAAACGTCTATTTTCATGCCCTTGGGCCACCGCGCATGCGCAGAAGGCCGATATGTCAACCCCACACCCAGCCCATTAGATGCCCCTTCACATAAGCTTCACTTTGATACCTCACTCGAGGACCCTTAGGGGCTTGCCTAGCTCCAACACGGCTATTTTCATGCCCTTCGACCACCGCGCATGCGCAGAAGGCCGATAGTTCAACCCCACACCCAGCCCATTAGATGCCCCTTCACATAAGCTTCACTTTGATACCTCACTCGACCCAATCGGACCATTTTATGTAGGGACTACTTTTTCTCCGCGGAAGCTTTTTCCCGAAACCGAATTACCGCCAAAACCACGGCCAAACCGCATCACCGCGCATGAATACATTTTATTTTATTTTTTTGCCGGAACTTTTTTTTTTTTTTTCGTGGAGGTGCACTCATTGACACCGGTGTCAATGAGTGCACATGCACCCATTGACCTCATTTGCATATTTTCAAAATCCCCTGTCATCTTGAAAATATGCAAATGAAGGCTGGGGATCGGGAAAGTGGAATGCTGGGGATCGGGAAAGTGAAAATATGCAAATGAGGACCGAAAACAAGTGCAATTGGCCACCATCTTGAAAACCGACTACCCCTAACATACAAAAAACAAGCCGCCATCTTGAAACACACACACACACAGCCGACTATAAATAACGTGTATGTTCACATTTATTAACAACTACACATCATGAGTTTAAGACGACGAGCCTTATTCAC
This sequence comes from Hanleya hanleyi, assembly GCA_036873755.1. NCBI lineage: Eukaryota > Metazoa > Mollusca > Polyplacophora > Lepidopleurida > Hanleyidae > Hanleya > Hanleya hanleyi. The sequence goes on from JAVTVY010017561.1 coordinate 1,115, forward strand.
CCATCAACCTAGAGATCCAAGGAATAGGGGTACAGAAGAACATAGCGAGATAATTACCCGAGAAGAAGATGGCGGAATCACTATTGTCTCCAGTTTTCAACGCGTTCTTGAAGATGTAACGAGGTTAATAAGTACAGAAGAAGAACTCGGGCGAAGTGAACAAGACAACAACAACAGAATGGAGGAGGACATACAACAAGAAGATAACCAGGACGACACCCGTGATAGAGAACTAGCCAGTGTATGGTTAACTACTAGACCTCCATCAACGACAACAACCACCTCGACTGCAGACACTGAAACAAGAGTACGATGCCGACACACAGATGAGATTTTGCCAGACAAAAGAAACTACGACATAATGAAGAAAAAATCAAACAATGTAGTATCTGCACGAATGAAGAAAGCTTATACGCGGTTCTACCCTGTGGACATCTGTGTATGTGCAAGGATTGCTGGATCCAACTGACGTGTGAAGGAGCCCTATGCCGATGCGTTGACGCCGGAGAGGTGCATTTCAAGATAAGATGTCCCATATGTCGAAAACATGTAGGAGGCGTGAAGCGAATATTCCGCGCTTAAGTGTGTCGTATCACACTATCAAAGGCCCTTTTCAGGGCCAACCCATCTTTCCGAAAGAGAAACTTCTTTCATAAGCACTCCAACTTAACATCAGCTCCAATCATGCTTTTTTCCCCAAAAAAAAATTTTTTTCAGAATTTTTTTTTTTTTTTTCAAAACAAAAAAAAAAAAATTTCGTACACAAGGTCAAGAAATGTTTTTGAAGCTGACGTGAAATGCTTCACATTGATACCTCACTCGACCCCATTGGACCACTAGGGGCTGCCCTAACGCCAAACATCGATATCAACATCAATCAACATCAATCTTCAAAATACCTTTTTTGGGGGTTAGAGGCGCCCCTAGTGGACCAATCGGGTCGAGTCAGGTATCATTGTGAAGCATTTCACGTCAGCTTCAATTGGATACCTCACTCGATCCACTACCTCCAAAATAAAAAAAAAACAAAAAAAAAAACAAACTTCGTACACCAGATGTTGATATCGATGTGCAAAATAACCTTTTTGGCGTTAGAGGCGTCCCTAGTGGTCCAATGGGGTCGAGTGAGGTATCAAATTGAAGGTGACGTGAAGGAGCATCTGATAGACTGGGTGTGGGCTTGAATTAGGGTAATTCTGCGCATGCGCGAAGATAATATGAAAAATATCAATCTTCAAAAATAGCCTGTTTGAGGTTAGAGGCGTCCCTAATGGTGCAATCGGGTCGAATGAGGTATCAAATTGAAGGTAACGTGAAGGCGCATCTGATAGACTGGGTGTGGGTTGAACTATCAGCATTCTGCGCATGCGTAATCTTCAAAACACCTTTTTGGGGGTTAGAGGCGCCCCTAGTGGTGCAATGGGGTCGAGTGAGGTATCAATGTGAAGGTGAGATGAAGGGCCATCTGATGGACTGGTGTGGGTTGAACTATCAGCATTCTGCGCATGCGCAAGAATGGAAATAGACGTTTTTGGAGCTATTTGACTATTAAAAAGGAAAAAAGAACACATTTTTTTCAATTTTCTACTATTTTTTTATTAACACACAATGAACGTATTCACAATTGAATTTAATACCAATTATATGTAAGTATTGAATTTTAAATACAATTAACAGTGAAAAAAAAACTCTGAATTTTTGTAATACATGAAAACAATGGCGTATGGTAGACCAGTGTCGTTGATAAATGGCCCTGACACGCGCATCTTCAGGCAAGACTTCAACCGGAGGTGCGGCTGGATCGAAGGAAAAATGTGCTCCACGTCTCATGCTTTTCGTCTCATACAAGCGGATAGGCAAGCAAGGCTGACAGAGGCAGGCAGGCAGGTAGGCAGGGAGACAGATCAGGTAAGTCAGATTGAATACACCCTTTCCCTAAAAATGGACTCCTTTTATAGCCCATTGAACCTCATTTGCATATTTTCAGCGGATCACAGGCCGCCATCTTGAAAACGACCACCCCTCACACACAAAAAACAAGCCGCCATCTTGAACACGACCACCCCTAACACACACAAACAAACCACCCTCTTGAAAACGACCCCAAAGACCTCATTTGCATATTTTCAGGGACAACAAGGCCGCCATCTTGAAACCGACCACCCCTAACCTACAAAAAACAGGCCGCCATCTTGAAAACAGTGGGGAAAAACCCAGAGACCTCATTTGCATATTTTCAGGGGGACAACAGGCCGCCATCTTGAAAATATGCAAATGAGGAAGAGCGAAACAAGTGCAATTGACCGCCCTACAAAAACAGGCCGCCATCTTGAATCCGACCACCCCTAACCTAGAAAAAACAGGCCGCCATCTTGAAAATATGCAAATGAAGGGTGAAACAAGTGCAATTGTCCGCACCTACAAAAACAGGCCGCCATCTTGAAACCGACCACCCCTAACCTAGAAAAAACAGGCCGCCATCTTGAAAATATGCAAATGAAGGGTGAAACAAGTGCAATTGGCCGCCATCTTGAAGCCGACCACCCCTAACAATGCAATTGTTCGCACCTACAAAAACAGGCCGCCATCTTGAAACCGACCACCCCTAACCTAGAAAAAACAGGCCGCCATCTTGAAAATATGCAAATGAAGGGTGAAACAAGTGCAATTGGCCGCCATCTTGAATCCGACCACCCCTAACCTAGAAAAAACAAGCCGCCATCTTGAATATACCCAATGCACCCAATGACCTCATTTGCATAAAACGGGGGACAACAGGCCGCCATCTTGAAACCGACCACCCCTAACCTAGAAAAAACAAGCCGCCATCTTGAAAATATGCAAATGAGGACGAGCGAAACAAGTGCAATTGACCTTGACCTACAAAAAAACAGGCCGCCATCTTGAATCCGACCACCCCTAACCTAGAAAAAACAGGCCGCCATCTTGAAAATATGCAAATGAGGCGCGAAACAAGTGCAAGTGTCCGCACCTACAAAAACAGGCCGCCATCTTGAATCCGACCACCCCTAACCTAGAAAAAACAGGCCGCCATCTTGAAAATATGCAAATGAAGGGTCAAACAAGTGCAATTGGCCGCCATCTTGAATCCGACCACCCCTAACCTAGAAAAAACAAGCCGCCATCTTGAATATACCCAATGCACCCAATGACCTCATTTGCATAAAAGGCCACGCCCACTCATTTGCATAAACTCACGCATGCGCACGCCCACAAAATAATTTCTGCGCATGCGCAGTGAAAACCGTGGTACAAAAGATCAATCCTCCCTACTACTTCCCACGCATATATTTCATATGTATTTCCTATGAGATGTCTACATTCATCAGCCCACTATGGCCACTGAAAATCTTCGATGGCAAAAGTAACGAGTGCAAAAGCCTAACATGTCAGACGCGATTAACTTTATGCAAATTTTATTGTGCATTTTCTTCACACATTAAGTTTTTCATATACTTATCTGTTCCTAGGAAATAAGTTCAATTAGATTCACACGATGTGTAGCTGAGACTCGTGAAAAAGATCATGCGTGTTCACCCACAATGGGCTCAGACTTATAAGATCATGCGTGTTCACCCATAATAAAGTGGGCTCAGACTTATAAGATCATGCGTGTTCACCCATAATGGGCTCAGACTTATAAGATTTGATAAAGAGACCTTCGATCACGTCAAATGTGAAATGAAAATTTCTTAGATTAGAAAGGTTAGATGGTTGTTCCCGAGGAACCAACGTGTCTGCATATTCCATTATTTCCGATGCATCGCGCACATGTTTATATTAATACCTTCGAACTAATCCGACAATGATAACTATCTCATAAAATTGTTTGGCTTTGACAATTGCCAAGAAAACAAATTTCAGACGACTGACATCTTGAATTTGCCCATGATGCTCATGTGAAAGAATACGTAATACACACAAAATGGACCCAAATTGGTAAACTATGATGCGGTAAATATCCCAGTTCGACAAATGAATACTTTGATAAACACTAAGGTGGACAAGTCCCCGAATAATATAAAAACAAGGGCTGATATCTTGAATTTTACCATGATGCTTTATGTGACGGATTACGTAAGACACAAAATGGACCAAGAATGATAAACTATGATGCGGTAAATATGCAGTTTGACAAATGAATACTTTGGTATAACTGAGGTTGACAATTTCCCGAATGATATAAAAATGACGGTCAAATGTTTTGGTTTTAGTGAAGAGAAATTACGATGCTTATTGTGAAAAGATAAATATGGTCAAAATGAGCTACAGACAATTGGCTATGATGTGGAACAGTTCCATTCTGAAAACAAACTTTAATACACAAAAGTAGGGAAGAATGTGACGGAAAACAGGCATTTTTCTCAGATCACAGTGGGTAGCCATTTTAAATTTTTTTCGTGATGCTATGGACTAATTGTAAGAGTCCAATTAAACGCAACATTAAAACGGTGATGAAAAACGATGCCGGCGTATACTGACAGAAATTCATATGACCCTACAGAAAAATATACTGACTGCATATTTCTAAAATATCACAGCAACCAAAAAATCCCAGCCACGCTTTGGTTGTAGCTGTTCATGTGGACATACTATATTGGCATGACCACACGGCCCCTAGCGCCGGCTTGAGCGGTATCAGATACAAATATTTCAGAGCCAAAATGTAATAGCCCTATCAAGTCATCTGTTTGAAAATGATGAACTATGTGAGAACAAGATAACAAAAAACGACCCAAACGAGGGAGTATTCAGAACAAATACCTGTGAGGTCCGACGTCGACCAAGCGCTTCATTCTCCACCATGTTTACAAGTCACAAAACTACAATCACAATGATTTGTACAGAGGGCAAGCCGCGAAAAGTCCACCAGCAGAAACTTGCCGTATACAGGCAACAATTAAATGCAACATTGAAAGCTGTCGACTATGAGGCTTGAAAGTTTGACGTTCTAGCGTCTGTTCATTCCAGACTTGTAAAGAAGAGTTTAACGAGATGGGTTGAGCAACTGATGAAGCAGATATGGTTTATATAGTATTTTTGACCTCCAACATCACAAAATCGATTTATCTATGTGGTAACCGGGTTTTTACACATCCAGAAATGCCTAGGAGTGATTCCCACTCAGTTGCCAGCTTCTGCTTGGTGAGTTTAACCGAAGTAACCTTTTTTCAGAATTGCCTCCCATCTACTAGTAACCGAGATTTGATTGATTAGATTTTTATTTCACCAGATAATATGATAGCTTAATATACAAAATATCGAAGTGGCGGGATGAAAACCCCATGGGGCTTGTTATATCCCAAGATGATTGTCATGAAAAGTTGTAGATAATACACTAGAAGGTGGAACATAGAATTATCAGAAACAGATCTGTTTATAGATAAAAGCAAAAAAAAACGCAAAAACATTAAAAGAACTCACAACAAATGTTCCAACTTTCACATACTACTCATTTTTTCATCAGGGTGAAACAGGAGCTAGAGAGAGCTACATAATGTATGTTCCTAAGACTGACTTCACACGGGATTTAAATACGGAAATGGAGGTACATGATTTTAGTTGAGAAGGTAGTTTATTCCATATTTTAGGGCCTTTAATTTTAGTACTAAAAAAGGATAGGTCTGATGAATAAAACTGGCGATATAAATTATGACTTGCTTGTCTGGTTGGATAACTATGGACTTGAGATAATTTCGTAAAATAAGACCGAAAAGCGATTGGCAATAAATCCAAATGGTTACAAAATTTATCAACAAAGAGAAAAATTAGATAGTTATTCAACTGTTCCAGAGGTAATAATTGCAATTTAAGGAATAGGGGCGTGGTATGTTCATATCTAGATGAAAATGTAATTAGTCGAATAGCTTTTTTCTACAGAGTAATTAGCGATTTCAGATGGGTCGAGTACGTGTTACCCCAGAGAATATTGCAATATGACAAATATGGATATATTATGAAATAGTATAGAATGTAAAGGTCTTTTTATTTAAACAATCTCTAATATGATGTATTATGCCAATATTCCTGCTAAGTTTTTTTTCTTATTTCTTCAATATGCGTTAACCAGTTAAGTCTACCGTTGAAATATACTCCAAGAAATTTAAAGTTGTCCACCTGATCAATGTAATGTCCAGAAATGGATAATCGGGTATGTTTTGGGGGTTTACATCTTTTATAGGGTTTTATGAGCATAAAATTAGTTTTATTTAGGTTCAACGAAAGTTTGTTACTGGAAAACCAGTTGAGCAACTTATCAAGTTCCAAAGACATAGTCTGGAACAGAATATCGGGATCATCATTAGAAAGAATGACCGATGTATCATCTGCAAAAAGAATGGGTTCTAAAACTTGGCTAACAACTGTTATGCCATTGATATAAATGAGAAAAAGGACGGGACCCAAAATAGAACCCTGTGGGACTCCACATGTCATAGACTTAAATGTTGATAGAGTATTATTATATTGTGTGCATTGGATGCGGGATGACAAATAACTACGGAACCAGTCGTTCGAAGTTCCTCGAAAACCATAATGGGCTAATTTATATAGAAGGATTTCATGGTAGATGGCATCTACACTTGCTAATTTGGTGTGTCTTCTATCACAACTGCAGAAAACTAGTTCAGTGATGCTACATAGGCCTACATTTGATATTGTTGCTGCATGCGAGTCATGATTATACTTCCGGCCTGAGGTGATGAACAGGTATCACAAAATCTGTATACAATTTACAATCGTGACGTAGATGTGTATTGCCCCAACAAGGAGAGTGTTGGGCACGGAATTGTTAATGCCACCTAAAAGTATATGGTGGCACTTCATCAGTGTCATGATGTTTCAGGCGTGGTCATGCCAAATATTATTTATGAAAATAGTAGCCAAGAGCACACGGGAAATACACCCATGGTAAATCAGACACCACCAACGCTGTTAAAAATTCGAGACATACGGTACATACATGTAGAAAAAATATGGGTTCCGATATTTTTATCTGAGAATGAGTTTATATGCCATCTGATTGTGCTGGCAGCATACATTAGCGATTTTTACCTCCGTCGATCAGACGGAGGTCTAGGAGAGCAACGTGAAATCTCCCGCCAAATAATTGGCATATGGGGAACCCACGACTAATAGGATTTCCAATGGGGATTGTCATGGTTCCCGACGAAATTTTGAAACCAAGTTCTTGGACAATATTGAAATAATGGGGAACCCTCATTGCAATGCATTTCAATGGGCCTTGCTTCTGTAGTCGGGTTCCACCTCCCATCATGATTCATGAGTTACACGTAATGTTGGCCGCTTTCATCGGGAGATTCAACATGGCGGCTCTCCAGCTTGTAGAGATGGATAATGCGATTTTTTGCCGTTTTTCTGGTAAGTTTATTGCCGCCATTTTATGTCATTACATCACAATGATTCCTAGTACACCACCCGTCATTTCTATATATCGTAACGTATTTGTCGGCTGCTGACTTATGTCGAAGCCAACCAAATAGTCCAAGTTGTTGTTGTTGCATATCAAATGCACGGGAGGTCATGCACGCACTGACTGGAAGACAACAGCACAATTGACGATGCCCTGATTTTTCTGATACTTTGTTTCTTTCAGTTGATGATATCCACCATTCTGGTTGTTTAAAAACAGTTATTCTAAATTTTGCTGATAAATTATATTTCGGGTGGGGGGGGGGCTATTTATTTGGCATTTGGCAGTTGAATAATGGTTTGATTTTGCCGAAGCACCAACTTGATCTAGCTGCGTGAGTCTGTAAACTTATTCAATAAAGCTGATAAATAATATACATATACTTTTTGTTTGACAACATTGTAAACCTTTTCTTTTCATTTATCCTAACAGTTTAGTGACATCCAATGTGTGTGCTGTGACACTTGTTCATGAAAAATAATTTGCTTGTTAAAACCTGATATTCTGAAAACTTATTCTGATTGTAGCTGAAACAAAGTAGTGTCTACATTCCACACGTAGGCCTACATTATTGAGATTTTTGACTGATAGCATGGATGGAACCTTTCCCATTTTTTAAATATTTGTTTTAAGCCCTGGACATACCACTGGGCATTTATTTGCCATACGATCACATTTCATATGCTTTGTTCAGCCCCGTGATCTGGCCCGTCACTATCACTATATGAAAGAAGGAGATCATGATATATATTTCAGGTTTTACCGATGCCAAATGACTTGAACAGAAGACAATTAGACAAAAAGAAAATCAATAAATATATCAATAAATAATAAATTACATAGAAAATTTTCTTGTCTTTGCAAGGGGGACATCAGACACACTGACAACACAGACCATTCATTCAAATTTCGCCTTCCATTGGAGAGACAGAAATATTCCTCAAACACAGTATACGTATTCTCTTTTGTGATCTAATTTTCGTTTGTCAAAATATTGTTCCATAGAGAAGTTACTGATATAAACAATCCTGTTCTAGATTATGATATACTGGATTCTTATCATGCTCATGCCACTAACATGAACTCCTATCCAACCAGTCGTCAAGATCCATCATCGTTCTTCAGAATTCATATTATTGATCACTCATAGATTGGATTAAGTTCTCATAGTACTCAGTTCTCATTTCATACTTTTGCAAATTCTAGTAACATGGTCAGGTCCCAGTTCTATTAAGTACACGTATGAAAGGTGCGAACTGGTATAATGGATTTCATCTTGTTGTGTATGACGAAAGAATGAAATATAATGAAGACCATAAGCATTTTCAATGAAGTGAGTTTTGATATTAAATATGTATACAATTGATTCCAACCCGCAGGTCATGGATTCCGCACTTCTGATATTCAGATGCAACAGGACTGTTACACAATGGATATACTGGATGAAATGGAAAAACCAAAACAGACTATTGATTGGTTCAGCTGTGTCAGAAAGGTGTGGAATGACAGAGGTGGTGAAAATCAGAGCCAGTGATTGGCCACAACCCCCCTCTCCCCCCCCCCCCCACACACACACCCATTGGATATCAGCTGATTCCTCAGGAAATAAACATTACACATGTAATGACCACATGCAGGGTGATACATGTGTCAATCGGTCAGACATTGCCAAGGATGCACAGTTCTAACTTAAAACAACCATGCCGGACATCATTCCTTCTCTCAGAATAATTGGATCTAACTTTTACAAAACCTGCAGCTCCCAATAGCTTCTGGATCTAGAGCACATAAATGAAGGGATCTAGTTTATCGGTGCTATGGCAAAAATATCATGTAGAATGGGATTGTGTGGATAATATCAGATTCATGGGAGTTGAAGTCCTGCAGCATGCTCCACAAATATCATCAAAGGTCATAACACTTTCTGGTCTGCACCAGTGTGGATCTATAGTTGTTTTTTTGTTTCTTTTTTACAAAATTATCTTCCTTGACCAGGTGAGGACTTGAATGTGTCTAGAATGTTTTAGCTTCTAGAAACAAAGACTCCATTTCGTGAGTCGAGGTAAAAATCGAACATATTTTGATTATTTTATTCAAATTTCAATTCCACTTCTGGTATATGTACATGTATAAAATACATACAGAATGAACTGCATACAGAATAACACAAAGAACAGGTATATGTATCTCATTACATTCTTAACCAAGATCAATACCTGGGTGATATTACAACAATACCATGGTGTTATATATTGTTATGATTGGCTTAACTTTAGCTGCTGAAGATATTTCTAATTTGAGGGCAATGGACAATCATACTAAATTTATTTTCATAACTTCATTTATTTTCACAATAAGCAACATAATCGAGATTAGCAAGTGAAGTTTTACAACATAATATAATACGCATCATGGGTCTCCTTCAGTTTAGTGTAGACATATATACCCTTGAATATCTGTTACCATGATTCAGTCATAATATTGTCTGTATTATATTGATGTCGACAAGGAATAAACATAATTATTTGATAGCATTATTAATTGTATGTTGTTTATGATTAACGTGAACTTTTTATTCGCTGGAATCCAGCCATTTGTTCCATATGGGCAATATTCTCATCAGCTATCACCATTCAATGTGAATGTGATACATGTACAAGTCCATGGTAATTGATACATTATGGTGAAGGTGACCTGTAACACCAGTATACAAAATTATTCCGAGCGCATTGAATCCTCATTACATGATGCTGAGACAGATCAGAACGGAGTGTCGGTAAAATCAGGTGTGTTTTGTTGGGATTCTGTCAATGAGGATGCCATACTGTACACATACAAAATATGAAGTGTTGATGTGTAGGGCCTATAGCACAAAATCACAAGCAAGTTGGTAAAACTAGGCGCACAGGGTCTCATTTCTGCCGCTAACGTGTTGATTTGGGTGGGGGCGTCCTCTCAGGGGAAGGTGGGGGTGGGAAGGGGCCTAATGTCTCAAGCAGTATTCCAGGTTTTCCATCAATATACTCTATTCCATACCCCATTATTTCAAGCACGTGAAATCAGACAAAACTTATTTGCGGGAAATGTGACTTCTACATCCCTAGCTGGACATGCTAGTGGGGAACCCTCAATCCCAGGTTAATTACCATTGGTGAAGTTAACGTCCAACAAATGCAAAATTGAGCTTGGCATCTCGCCCTATGTTATTCAGTGATGTATTCTCCTACGGACCCTGTTGCCTCGACGGAGGTCTTTGCGCTCATCCAGCGCTTGTTTCTCCCACGCAGCAAGTATCACTTCATTTCCAGTATAATATCTTGGTTCTATTACTGGTGAATTTAATATGTCCGATATTGTGTTGACTGATTTCAATGCGGTAAGCCTACACTCGTGTGTACAACAGTCACATCAGTTTACCTCATGGCTGAATAAGGACTTACACAACACAATAATAAGCCGGCGCACGACGACAATGTGCTTGGATTAGTTCCACGAACTTCACTGCCACGGTTAAATTACCTGAAACCGCTAACAACGTAAAGCTCCTAGCGCTGACAGAACTTCATTCAGTTTTGAGTGTGCAGATTTCGATCATTCAAGGACCCTTTTGTCTCATTTCCTGGACGATATTGTGAACTGTAAACAGTATGAACGCTTAGAGCTAATTATTTTATAACTATTTATATTGTGGTTTGGAGGAAAGCGTGTTGAAAATGAAAGTCATATCCAAATTTGTACGACGGTCATCTGAGATGTCTGGTGAAAAACCTCGAAAAAGACAAAAGGTTCCGACACTGACGACGAATGCTCATATTTGGAGCTCCGAGAGCTATAGAGATCGCGTTGGATTTAAATACAATTACACTTATCTCAAACTGAAGACTGTCAAGTCCAATTCAAAAAGATTCTGGTCATTTGCTAAATCCAAAAGCAGATGTTCTAGATTTCCGATCGTCGTTTGTTTAAACAATAAAGTGGCGGATATCCCACTTGATATTGCAAACATGTTAAGTGAAAATTTCTAGTTTTATATCGCTCCAGATAACACAGATGGGCCTTGCATATGGCATCAGACCGGAGTCGAAGCCTCTCGAACTACATGTACATTGTTTAGAAATTGCACAGCGGATCTTTGTTGATTTTATAAGCTGTGATTTTTAAGCATTTTTCATGAATCTGATATTTCAAATAGCAGATGAGGCTTCAAACTGTACTTCCTGTTGCTGAGTTTGGGCACTTTGGGGAAAGCACAGTGGAAGGAGACATGGTCAATGAGGGATGAGAAGATTCCCTGAATGACATTCGGAACACCAGTCAGCTGTCAATTGCGGGCAGATGAAATTTCCGTTGTCAACTTCCATCAAGACTTAATGTTCTACAAGGTGAATATTGTCATGCCAAGTTGATTTATGCATCGAGAGTCTTCCAGATTTTTGGTGATTTTGTATGCTAATACATAACAAATAGCAAAAAGATTAGTGGTCTGAGCCACTATATTGATAAAATCTGATTATTTTCCGTCATTAAACATAACGAGTGCTCATTCACCCCCATGGCTCATTCACCCCCATGGGTTCATTCACCCCCATGGGTTAGTGGCATAGGGATAGGGAGATCGCGTGCCCTTTCTATAATGCTCATCGCGCATGCGCGGCCGACCCATTTTACTGCAGGGTGCAAGCCTGGCCCATGGAATCTCAGGTAGCGAAAACCCCAGGTCTCTAGCCCCACCCTATCCCGCGCCACACCTATAGGGATAGGGAGATCGCGTGCCCTTTCTATACTACTCATCGCGCACTACTCATCGCGCATGCGCCGTCGGCCCATTCTACTGTAGGGTGCAAGTCTGGCCCATGGAATCTCAGGTAGCGAAAACCCCAGGTCTCTCGCTCCACCTTATCCCGCGCCACACCTATGCGACCCGCTGTGCAGTGAGTAAAGCGGAGGAGGAGGAGTAGGAGTCGGACACGCCACGGATTATACTAGGGAGATTGTTGATTTCGTTACTAATGTTCAAATGAAAAGAACCGGTGTGAAAGAAACGGTGTTCCCCAGAGAACGCTGTTCGGTCTCTTATTTCTCACCTTGGGCGGGCTCTGATATCCAAGTGACCCTTTTCAGATGTCAGTGTCCGGGTTGGGTTAAATCATAGCATGAGGGCACTCATATCTGGGGGACCACCGTTTCTCTTACACCGGCAAAGTTTGTGGTGCTGCTAGTATTTCTGTAATTGTTCTCAAGAAATGCACAATGAGTAAACGCTCAGTATTGCATTGTCCCGATGTTTTTAAACTTGCGCATGAAATTCCCATTTTCGACCCAGCGGAGAATAAGTCATAAGTCAATATTTTCAAGGGTTTGCGCGTTTCACACGAGATGTTATACATCTGTTAGATCCAAATAGTAAAGAGTCAATCTAAATTCACAAATTAAAGTGATATGCAAGCGATGGGAAAAACTGACTACGTCTGACGACTAAAAAAGCAACCATATGACTCTAGAGTAAAGCTTTCCTCGGCACCTCGCGGATACGGTGGATTCTCGAACGCAGTCTTAGTGTCTCAGCCGCGCCTTTATTGCAGCTATTTATTCGGAGACTATGAAGTATCCACACGGCACTTAGCACTGGCAAATCTGTTCTTTTTTTTATTTTATCACAATATCTATACTGCAAATAATTATCAAATATGTTATAAATTGAAATTATTCGGAATTTCTGGGCCGGTTTATATATTGGAAAGTTCTTACCGAACAATCGAGGCCAGAGAGTTCTCAAATGTTCAAAACTCATTTACACTTCCTGGCGTACCACAGGGTTCCATGATTGGAATATCTGTGTCGTTCGTTCGTTATATATATACGATTTGGACAAGGAAATGACTTAACTGTCGATGGGTTAAAACAAAGGGACATAATAAATAAGTGTGATGCATACATTGAAGCAAAAAGAGAGTAAATTAAAAATGGTTTATCTGTCGACTGATTAACGAAGATAGGGTAATCCAATGTGGTGTATGTATCGAAGTAATACAAGAGACAGTAATTTTGATGATGTAGCTGCTCAAAGAATTACAGAATAGGATGATAGCCCAAAGTGACGAATTTGTCAAAGGTTTGAAAGAAAATGGCCACAAGCCATGTGCCGTACATGTTGAAGCAAAAAATATTTATTTTTAAAATGGTTGAAGGGTAGAAGAGCAGCGTCAATAAATCGGAGAGTGTTCGAGCTGTAGAAAGGTAGCGCAAGTTTCAAGGCAAATAAAAGAGAAGAGACAAAACTTTCAAGGTGGCCTGAGAGATGGACCGAACTCCTTTTGTTGTATTCCAGATTTCTGCATCTGAGTCGGAGCTGTCAAATTTGCCCTGGAACTCACTGAAGAATTCAACCCTTTCTCCTATCCCATATCCTCTTATTGTTTACCTCTCGTATTACTGCTGCATCACTCTGGGTTTGAATCCCGGCCATTTCTCAGAATAGCTAGGTTTGTCACTTCATTTATTTGTCAGTGTCATTCCGTCACTCCAAAAGTTGAAACTCTTTTTCAGATTAACGGCTTAACTCCAGACAACCATCTTTTCTGTTTTCGTAGCGTCTCTACGTCACTCATACCTATTACATTTGTCAGCGCAACTCCGGCAATCTAAACTTTAACCCTATCTTTTTCCTCAGTGTAACTGCGTCAGTCTGAATTTTAACCCCTTTTTCTCTGTCCGACACTGTAGAGCAGACCTTTAAATGATTGGAACCCTCCCAATTTCATAGTCCGTAGTGTCGCATGACGCCGCAGAGATTTTCTGTTTACTTGGCGTGACTGAGTCACTCAAAATTATTTTCTGTTGGCGTCACTATAGCTGCGTCGCTCTAGAAATGAATCCTCCCTTTTCTCGGCGTAACAGCGTCACTCTAAACTCCAAGGTTATATTTTTTTATTTCAGTATCAATTTTAACTTGATCTTCATTCCTCCATGTAAAATCCTCTCTCTGGAACTTAAATCCTTGGATTTCGAAAAGTAAATGGCCCTCATTGTTTCGATAGCGTCATGCACTGTGTCGTTCTTACGTTCAATTATATTGTATTTGTTACCTGTCTCACTCTAGACATTAAGCCTTCCCATTTTCATATCTTTTCGTAACTCCGGAAATAGACTTTCTGTTTTCAAGGAATAACTGCGTAGTTCTGAAATTGCACCCTATCCCCTCTGTCAGCGTCACTGCGACACTATAAACTCTCATTTTCTAAGCGTAATTGTCTCACTCTGGACTGAATTTGGCGATACATATCGCTTGCTGATAGCAAAATACGAGCGCAGCGTGCAAGATCCATGGCCTTACGTTTCGTAACTTGTGTCCAATTTCGCTTAGCTTGGGGCTAGGGGCCGAATGATTCCATGTATTTAAAGATGCTCATAGTGTTCATATGATCAGTCTCAATCAAAGCGTGACTTAGATACGTCATGTTCTAGATAACGAATTTAAAACGAAAATCATACGGATTAAGAATACCGATCAGCGATACGGTCTTTCTGGCATCACTGAAATCTGTTTACCGCTGCTCACTTACAGGAAACTAGCGTAGTTATACTATGAATTATTCTTTTAATTTGATGCTGATGCCGTCATATGAATTAGGTCTTTGGATTATGGACGAGGAAATTTTTTGATGGACGACAGCTGAATATTGAATGACGGACTAGACGCTTGTATTTTAATCCGTACCATTTGTTGACGTGACTGTGTCACTTGAATAATCCATTCGACTTTTATTTTTTGCCATCGTCACTACGTCAATCTAAATTTAATTCTTATTCTTAATGCAGTGAATCAGGAGATATACAACTGTGAGTGCGATGCTCGCGGTGGTGGTTAGTTTCGACATGCTAGAAGGAATATTCAGAGTCAAACATTTACATTGAGAGAAAAGAGAGACGATTAAATAAAAAGTGTTCTTGGTTAGGGAAAATCTGCTAAATTGTTCAGTGACTTCAAGAGAACATACAGTTAACAGCTCAGACTCAGATGAGGACAGTTGAAACACAAGCAAGAGTTGAGTGATGTTCAATTCTTCAAATTTTGTGTTCTTTGTTCAGTATTTGAAATTGAATCCAATGACCATTCTGCTCTGCAGCTTGTTCATTTCAATCATCTCGTGATGTCTTACATTCAAGAATGACCAGAATCGCCGTGATGCTTTCCAAAACGTAAGAGGCCACAGCAATATCCGTATTGATTGCTTAGAAGTCAAAACCCGAAGAAGAGTCCACAGAACGGAAGATTGTCTAGCCAGAGCAAGCGTATACAAAAATAAAATAAAATAAAGATTTGGCCGCTGGCCTAGGATAACCCAAAGTGGCGAATCTGGACGGACAGAAAAGTGACACCGGCCAATACAGGTTGCACACCACCGAATGATCTCCTTACTAATTATGTGAAATTGGCCTGAAACATGTCCAGAAAACTTTATTCCCAATATTTCTCGACGATTAATAACATATATTGTCAGTAAACCTGGCTTCTGGCTTCAAACATACAAAAAAATAGAGGTGACCTTATTTTGCCATTTTCCGAGCCACAGCTGGATAAAGATATGTCGTAGAATAAACACCATCATGGCGACGGCAAAGGGTGTGTAATGAAAATTTCCTGAAATTTATTTTTATTTTCAAAGTGAGCAAGAAACTTCTAAGTTATGAAGACCAACCATTGTAGAGAGATAAACAAGAAGTATTACACAAAACAATTCACTTCCGGAATAAATATGGTCCAATCGCTGTAGCCGGTCTTCTATTCTCCGGGATAACCCTCGGTACAAGAATCATTTAGTGGTGTATAACCTACAGCTTATATGTTCGAGCAAAAAGGGAGTAATTTAAGGGTTGAAAGAAAAGGGACGCAAACCATTGCGTTGTATATGTTGAATCAAGCAAATGAGTAATTTCAAAATGACATATCTGTCGAAGGGTTATACACAGAAGATGGGGACAGTTCAATACGAACTCTTACATTTTCTCCGCGTAACTGCGCCACTCCAGAGAGAGAGAGACTTTCTGTTAGCGTCAACAAGTCACTCTAAAATTCAAACCTATATGATTGCTTAGTGCCACTGAGTCACTGTAAAATTTACTTCAGAACAACTGCGGCACTCTAAATTTGAACCCTCTGATTTTCTCGCCTAAATGCGTAACTCCAGAGAGCTAATTTCTGTTTTCGTGGAATCAATCTAAAATTGCATTTGTCAATGTAACATCGTCCATCTTGAACCCTACCTATTTCTTAGCCCTTAACACTGTGTAATTCTGGAGATAGGGTATAAATGCTTCACTCTTACATTCAGCCATATTCGCTCTATCAGGACAGGTCCGCTACGTTCCTCTAAAAGCGAATCCTCTGTTTTTCTGAGCGTAACATTTTCATCCTAAACTTGAAAAGGGAAAATTTCGTTTCATGTCACTCAGGTTAATTTCACCTCTGGACTTGAATCAATATCTCAGTTTAACATGTTGACTCTCGATATTCAACATGAAAGAATGACATCAGAGAGAACATCGCTTTCGGAAACGTAAGATATTTATGGGGGGACTGAGATGCATTGGGGACGGGGTGTGTGGGTGTGTGGGGCGGGTGGGTGGTTCGCGTGTGTGTTTGTTTGGGTCGAGCGCGAGTCTGTATAGGTGTGTACGGGTGTATGTAAGGGGGGGGGGGGGGAGGAGACAGCCAGCCGGTGCCGTGAATAGTTCGGGATCATTACAATTTTATATCCACCGCCGAACGAACTGTAGTTTTTTAATCAATTCAAAGAGACCTTCTATTAGACATACACAAGTACACCTTATGTTATACGATTATTATTGTATATATTGTTATGAAAGAACTACGGGATACAGTGGAGAAGATTTATTCTGGTGCGTAATTTTAGGTATTATTCTTAAATTAGGAAACAAGTTGTTGCCTTCTCTGTACAAATCCATTCGTACTTAACTTCAAGACAGTACGTATAACCAGTCGAAGCAAATAATCTTTCGTTGTGGGCACTATAATCGAGTACACCGAGTGCGATCTCTGCCAAGATTGCTTATTATAAAAATAGCTATATTCGTACGCGCATGTGCTTTCGTGGAGGCATCAAGTTTATTCCCCTTGTTTTTCACATGCCAGTACCGTCCTGCTTCAGACTTCGCTATGTTAAGTTTATCTAACAGCTTTCTGATGAATTTTCACCAGTATTTGCTCGATTAGATTTATGCAAATTCTAGCTGCACCAATTACAAATAAATGCGATATCAAGATATTAAATTTGAACGGTGTTTATGTGAGTGCGTTTGTAAAAGTTGTTAAACGGGCGAGGTTCTCCTACCGAGGACGCCACTGTTTGTTTTATTCTGAAAATGGGATTCTCTATCAGTTCTCTTGCCATCGTAACTATATTTTCTATGCAAATTACAAGTGTCCCCATTAGAACGTTATTATTATTAATATAGCTCAGAGATAAAATCGTGTGTGCGAAAATTCAGCCTCAGGTTCTCGTTTCTACCAAATGTCATCAGCAGGTGGTTGGGTGGGTACAGGTTCCTGTTGCTTCAATGCATTTTGCTGAGAAGCAACAGGAACTTGATAATGTTATGCCTAGCACTGGAATATCACATGTCTTTATTGCACCATGTAAACGTCCTGTCTGTGTCTTGTGTGCTGTTCTCAGTGTTTTCTAGGGTGGATGGAGGGTGTCTGGTTCCATGCTGTTTCAAAGATTTCTTCTTTGCAGTAGCAGGAACACAACTTGGCTGGGTGGTGTTTAGTTGGTTCGTTGCGATATAGCTGAACTATTTTTGAAAGCGACGTTAAATTATATTCACTCACTCCAAATGTCATCAAGTTAAGTGACGTTCCCGGTTTGACTGCATGCTTTTCTCTTGCAAATTTAGCCTCAGATCAAATCTCAGTCATTGAAAATAGTGAGAAGTGTGTGTTCTCTGCTGAGCATTGAAATAATAGCTTTAGGATTTTAGTTACATGTATAATGAAGTCTCCATTAGAACTTTTGAGACCTCCGTTTGAGACCTTTCATATGTATGCGTGTGCGTGTATGTGTGTGAGAGGAAGAGAGAGTGTGTTTGTGTTTATGGGGGGACTAAATGACGTTTTATATGATATTTGAATACCAAAGCACATTAAAGCAGACCCATGGAGAGGTCAGCTGGTGTTGTCAGTGCACAAGTTCTGCGGAGAGCTAAAGTTCCGATACACGGGGAATAACTCTATTAAACTTTCACGCTTTACAAGCAGTGTGTCAATTATTTGCCCTTGGACCGATAAAACGCCAAGCTTGTATACCGATTTCTGATAGTGAATATGTCATGCACATCTCTGGTCGCAGTTTTACACCAAATATACGGTATCTGAATTTAAATGTATACTCTACACGAGATTCTGGTCAGTTTATAATGGTTCTTATAATATTATCGACAAGCTTTCAAAATGAGTCAACCGGGAATACTGAAGATAAATTCAATTTCCGAAAATAATGTCATTTTATACTATTGCTCAAATAATCGAGATGGGCCTGGCCATTCTATAATTACGTGTGTGACATTCACAGACATTTTTGGAGGCTCTTTGACCTGTGTAATGTAACTGATAGTCTGGGAGAATGTTCACAAATGAACAATGTATCTATCAATGGCTTCATGTTTGACACAAGTAACTGCAAACGTCTGGTTACATGTGTGACTCAGAAAAACAAGAACTTTCACGGTCATGTTCTTTGCACTCATATCTGTATATCCTCGATGTCTTATCAACAATTACCTGTCAGCTGAAGGAAAAGTAAAAGATTTTTAAAGATCTATTAATTTAATATAGTTCGAAATACTGAGTTATTATTATATTCTACGTACTTACAATATTATTCTCAACAGCATGATATCAATGTTTATCCAGAGTGAATTCAAAATATCGGATTATTTTAGATAATGTATTATACTCAATATATTTATGCGATTGTTTTTACCCGATGCTAAAGATCCATTACTGTATTTTAGACTGGGAATTTATTAACCATATATATATATATATAGATTAAATGATCACAGTAAAAACTGCCTTTGTGTATGGTAAATATAGTATTAGAGAAAAGTCATGACTAACTCGTACTGATTGATTTTGCTAACTAGTTTCACTGCTTTCAGCAGTTCTTCAAAGCATCGTATATATATATATATATATATATATATATATATTTATTTATATTGTTATTCTCATCTGTTTTAGCCCTCGACCCTCATGAAAAGAGGCACATTGTCCTATTGAGGCTATCGAGTTAAAACAAAGTTTATTATTATTATTATTAATATTATTAAACCTTTGAAAAAGTATGCTACAAATAAAAGAACCATTTCCACAGTGCTTAAGAATTTCAATTATTATCAACCGAGCAAAACGCGTTCAACTTTGGACGGTTGCCCGTGAGTGCCATTCCTCATTATTCTTTTCGAGATTTCTCAATGTTATAAGTTTTTTTCGATCAAATATACTTGTATGCACATTATTATATGGAATATATATTGATATAGAAACAAATCTGCTTTCCTAAGATGAACCAACGTAGCTAATTCAACGATAACGTAATGGGGCGCTCTCAAGTATATGTTTGACAATTTTGCTGTATTTACCTGTATGTAGATTGTAGACGAAGACTTTGTTTTGCACATCAGAGGCTCTCTTCAGAAGATGCGCACCGATAAATGTTGGTGAATTGGTAAACAAATATTTGTTTACCCAGTTGCATAATCTAGGCCTAATTATGTAATCTGTATATTGTTGTTTAACAACTAAATAAGCAATGATGGCCATTAAAAAGACATCCCTATCGATGTCTATTTCCCTCTTGTATCAGTGGAGTTATCTGCAGGTATCGAGAGAATTAGAAAATGGATGGTCGTAACAGATCACCATACAAACACATGCATTAAATAAATCTAGGTCAACCAAGATGGTATATCAGGGAAATGTTCGGTGATATTAAATCTTACTTTACTGAGAGTGATATTAAATGTGCTTTATTAGGTTAATTTAAATGACAAATATAAATAATAAAAATACTTTTGGCACTGATGGAACCATTCTTTCATTTGCAGCATACGTTTTTTTTCAAAGGTTTACTTTCCTCTAATAATCCAATCTCCATTTATTCGCTAATTGTTGCCGATATTTAGGGTGGAAAATGATAATTAATCGCAGTTACATGTGCGACCTTTTTGAAAAGCAGTTCTGGTGAAGGGAACTAGCCAGTACACATATATTAGCGTTCAGTGCTTCTCATTCATGAAAAATCAATGACGTGGAATTTCACCGGACGCTTGATATTCTCCCTAGCAGGATTACCGACCCACCCACTATGCCAAAATCATTCTAACCATATTTTGATGTTGTTGATAACTTTATCTATGCCATATTGGTAATAATTGTTGACAATTGAATGTATCTCCACGAAATCACAAAGATTCAGACAAAGAACTTTTCTTAAACAATATGTACAAGCGTCTATTCCGTCATTAAATATTCAGCTGTCGTCTACATGTATAAACGAATTTCCGCGTTCATAATCCAAAAACCTAATTCATATAGCAGCATTAGAACACAATTTAACAAAATCATAGTATTCCTGCAAGAGATAAGCTGTCAACGGTTTTCAATCATGATAACGACAACATAATGATGATCCAAAATATAAAAATCCGTATTGCTGATCAGTATTCATAATCCATACGATTTTCGTTGTATGGTCATTATCTGGAGTAAGATGTATCTCAGTCACGCTTTGACTGTTCAAATGAACACAATGAGGATCTTCAAGTACATGTATCCATACAGCCCCTGGCTTCGTGTTAAGCAGAATTAGACACAGTCTTCGAGAGAAAAGGGTCGCTTCATTTTTATGGAGTTATAGGTCTAAATATGAGGTGCCGGCCAGACTATCTGTAGTTCCTTCAACTCCAGTGAAGGTGGATATATATCCTTCATTTCGTCATATATATAGCGATTATCCAAAGCGAGAAGATCGTCTATATAGCGTTTGGTGAATGAGAAGGAACGGGCTTTGAAATGATCGATATTTGAAAGCGTCTGTATATAGTATTATTCATAAGAGAACATATATAAGTCAGCCGAAAGGGTTGCACAGCTAGCACCCATTGGAATACCTATATGCTGTTGATATATTGAGTTGCCCAATTTCACATGGATATATATATATTTCTTTATAACTGATTTATTCATTCTTAAATATTGTACATTAACATTACGACATTGATACATACATTAAAATCAATCGACACATCACAGGAAGAAGAAAACACTAGTACATACATTACACACCAACAAAAAAAAAAATAAAAAAAAAATAAAAAAAATAAATATATATTATAGTCCTTAAATATGTATCCTTCAGGGAAGTTCCCGTAGTAGTGAATTGATATTACTAAAGCACCTTAGACTCTTTCAAAGAATATTTTCAATGAATTCCACTTCTTTTCAAAATGGTGAACTGAGTTGTTATTCAGTGCTAATTGTTTTTCTATTCTAAATATTTGCCGATACATTGCTAATAGAGCAACCATACTTGGAACCTGGTTTGCGAGACTGTATCTATATATGTAATATTTTGCCAAAAGTATCAAGTGATTTATTACAACAGGGGCGTCCAAAATGCCAAATATAATATGCAAAGGCGATAGAACAATATGACAGTCAAAAGATATTAGCCAGTCGCCTAATTCCCTCCACAGTCTTTCACAGTGAGTGCATTCAACAAACAAGTGTAGAATACTCTCGGAGTTATTCAAACAGAAATTGCATTTATCATTGTCCACTAGCTTAATCTTGAATAAAAATGATTTTATTGCCAAACTTCTGTGTACTAGTTTAAATTGAAAATTTCTGAGCTTTGTTTCTATTGTTGTTGTAAATGGTAGAATATTTTTTTTTCCACGTGTCCGAATCAATGGGATCGAGAAAAATTTGGTTCCATTTCCGTTCCCACACATGAATTTGACTTTGTTCTGATGGTCTCATGAAAATGCTATATATTTTTCTGCATCCTTTTGATGGGACAAGAAGAGTAGACACTATTTTGGGAAAGTTAGGTCGCATTCCTTTAGGTTTAAAATTTTGAAGTAATTGTATTTTCCAGTCTTTTGGTATTGATGCTATCAGCCCCTGTAAATCTATATAGGTGCCGCGTATTTTGTAAATCTCTCGCAGTTGTATAATATTATAAAATTCACCACTATTACTGATTATATCACCTAAGTATCGGATCCCTCTATCCTCCCATTGCTTAATATACTTAAATTTTATTCTTCCGTTAAACCAAAGAGGCTGTTCTAGCACGTCACATTCGTAAGACAGGATCAGTTTTGCATAGTCTACCCAGGATTCCATAACATTTCTCCAGAAAGGATTTCTTATCTTTTTTATGACCTGACTATAATTAACAAACGCAGCACCTTTTAGATAAACTTCAGGAAAAATTCTCCAATTAGACTGTTGTAATATATAACGTCTGATACACGCCAATTTTAGACTTTTTGTAAAGTTAAATATGTCAGTCATCTGTAGACCCCCTAATTCGTATGCTTTACACATTGTTATTCTTTTTACTTTATCGTTACTGTTTTTCCATATAAAACCAAACAATATTCTTTCTACCTCTTTAAGTAGTCCAATTTCGGGATTGGGTAGGGACATTAATAAGTGGTTAATTTTTGGTAAGATCATTGTTTTTAAAAGAGTAATTTTTCCAATATACGTCAAGTCTCTCCATTTCCAGATTCCAAGAAGTTTTTTCATTTCTGCTATTTTCGTTGGGAAGTTCAGCTCAGTCATTTTTTCCAGATCTACTGAGAAGTGAATACCTAACACTACAAAATCTCTCACCCAGTCAAATGTACTTCCTGGTCCTTGTTCCTCATTGATTTCGTTTTTATCTAACCAAACGGCTTTTGTTTTTTCCAGGTTTGTTTTGAGACCCGATAGTTTATGAAAGACTGAAAGGATGTGCAGGGTTTCAAGTATGGATCCTCTAGAACCATCTAGACAAAGTATAGTGTCGTCGGCGTATTGAGAAATTTTGAACTCCCTGTTGAAAATATTTATTCCTTTGACTTTTGGGTTATTTCTTACCAAAATACCTAAAATTTCCGCGCAAAGTAGAAAAATATGAGGGGAAAGGGGATCCCCCTGTCGACATCCTCGTCCTAATTTGAAGCGCGATGAAATGTGACCGTTCTGTATAACACATGATTCTGTATCTTTGTAAAACATTTTTATCCATTGTTGCAATGAAGGTCCAAAATTAAATATATCTAGAACTTCCCAAATAAATTCCCAAGAGACTGTATCAAAATGCTTTTTCAAAATCAATTGCTAGGATCATACCAGGTATGTTTTGTGATTGAGTTTCAAAAATGATATCATGTAGCAATCGAGTATTTTCCCCTATAAACCTCCCAGCTATATATCCTTTCTGGTCATCAGATATTATGCTACTAAGGATAGGTTTTATTCTATTAGCTCTTGTTGCCGTTCCTAATTTGTATGTCACATTTAATGAAGATATTGGCCTCCAATTTTTAAGATAACATCTTTCCTTCCCTGGATTTGGAAGACACGTTATCACTCCAAGCTTTTGTGTTGCTGATAATTTTCCACTATGATATGCAAAGTTTAATGATTTTGATAATATGTCACCCAAGTCTATCCAAAAGAATTTAAAGAACTCAGTTGTATATCCGTCTAACCCCGGGCTCTTGTTACATTTCATCTTTTTCAAAGTGGCTAATAACTCAGACTTAGTTATTTCCCCTTCCAAAGACTGTTTTAAGTTTTCTGTTAATATTTCAAACTCACACCCTTTCAACACATCTCGAGTCGACAGTTCTTCTCGGTCCCCTTTTTCGGAATAAAGATTTTCATAAAATTCCCTTTGGCAATTAAGAATTTGTTCTTGATTTGTGATTAGTTGATCTCCTACTCTTATCTCTTGTATAGATTTATTAGTATAATTTCTATTCTCTAAGTTGCAAAAATAAGAAGTTGATTTTTCCCCTGACTCATACCATCTAGTTCTAGATCTTATCATCATTTCCTCTACTTTATTTTTCCTAATTTTCTCTAGTTCTATTTTGACAGTCTTTAGGATATCATTTGTAAATGTATCCGTCGGGTTTTGTTGCAGTTGTATCTCTAGATCTTGTATATTCTTTTCCAACTTATCTTCCACTTCTCTAGCCTTTTTTCTTTTAAATGATGAATATGATATTATTTCCCCCCTTAGATGTGTAAGTATTGTTTCCAGTAGCAACTGATCGTTTATCATATATTGTAAATTATTTATATTACTCCTTTCTACAAATTCTGGGTTATATGGAGTGGCGAAGTACAAACTTTTAATATAATCGATAGTGTCTTTCACTAATTTCACAAATGTATGATCTTTCAATAAAGAATTGTTTAACTTCCAATAACCCTTTCCCCTTGGCCTGGATGAATATCACTATTGCTGACAAAAGACATAATATTTTTCGAAACCAGGTAAAAATCTAAACGTGCCATCTTGATTGGATTTCGTATGAACCATCACATGGATATTATTAGTGAGAACTCTATACAAAAAGCATCCCATAAATGATAGTCCTTGTATGTAGTAGATATAAAATATGTTTTATAGCTTCGGACAATAATATATATATCGGCGATCAGTTTCCTTGAACACCAATAAAATTAATGAACTGAGACGGTCAGTAAGGTCCTGACGAGAGATTGTAGTACACAGAGAAATCCCATGTGGATACATGTCTATACGGTATGTGTCCTTTCAAGTTCTTCTTTTAATTTTTTTTCAATATCCACATACATTCAACGCCAAAGACTTTAGAAAAAGTGTCGCAATGCCTTTCCCAAAATGCGTTCATCTCCTGAAGGGCCCTCGTCAACAGTGTTGAGAGAAGCTTGATGGTACAGCTTCTAGAGCCAGCTATCAACCTGGATTTGCATGTTGACTTATGCATTTTGGGAGTCCACTACACTTTCGGCATATTTTTATGAGAAGTTGAAAGACACATACCTCTTTCCTTAAAAAACCTTTTGTAGTTCTAAAATTAATCTTCCAGAGTAAATGCAGTTTGAGAGTAAGTAGACTTCTTTCGACGATGGTGTGGGTTAGGTTTGACCCCTTGGCCAGCACCTGGTAATAGTAATATTTACATGTGGATATTATCTTATATTTGGGGCTGGTCTGCTGGGATTAGAATGAATTTACTCTGAAGATTTTGTAGAACTTCTTGCGGATTGATGTTTCTCAGCACTTGCTTTGCTTTTAGAAGGGTACTTCTGTCACCATGGTGGATTGTTTCAACGACCATGTTTTGGTGATGTCCAGCCAATCAGCGAGTCCTGTGGGTTCAATTTTTTTCGTTTGATCATTCATTCAAATCTATTCAAAAAAAGTTTGAAAGAAACGTAAACTTAGACCAGCCACCTGAAGTTTGATACAAAAATATTCAACCAAAATTGCAAAAAGGTCTGTTGTTCAATAAATGTTAGTTTATGTTTGATAATATGGCAGTAAAAGATCTGAGCAAAATTGAAAGTTAAATTTCGTCGTTTTAGGATCATAACTTCATGTGGTTAACTTCATGTTGAGACAATTCTTGGAAAAGTTTATCGTACAAACGCGAGAACAAAGACCCAGTGTCCAACAATGTCTGCACTAAGCATGAAGCTGCTTATTAAAATTTGAACATCTTTTGTGATTTGAGACAGATGAGGTGGGATGAAGTTAAAACAGGTAGGCAAAAATGTGAACCCATGATAGTTTTTTCAATAAACATAGTACAATTTGAGCATTCAGCTGTGATTTTTGCACTAATAATTTTCCACACACTTATATCACTTTTCATCCGATTTTAATCAAAATCTTCCTCGAATTCTAAGAAAGATAATAAAAAAACTAAAAAAATAGTTTAAATTCCCGAAAATGTAAGTTAGTACGCCTGAGGACATTTCGTCGTATCCGTTCCCCACGCCTATTTTTCTCGCAAAGCTCTGTAGAAAATATAGCAAAACATCCAAGATGGCCGCTCCAATAACCTCATATTCCAAAACTGCATTTTTTTTGGTAAGATTTTTCGAATTTATTATTGAGGTTATTCCACAATAAATTAGGAAACGATTATCTAATTTGAAATCAAATCAGTTTGGATACTTCTATGAGTAAAAAGTGAAAATTTTTTAATAAAATAAGAATAACATCATGGCCGCAATTTGGAAGTTTGTCGTGATACTCTGCTCGGTGGGATATTCAAATCAGTTCAACTGAAAAAATGACCCCAATATCATAGGCGTTCAATTCATGGACTGTAACCTCTGTCTGTTTTGTTGTTTCGAAAATACTGTAGAAAGTTTTGTAAGGATTATGCATGGTACAGGTTTAATCTAGTACGGTAGTTGCACACGCTTTGATTGTGACTGTTCATATGGGCACCATGAGGATCTTGAAGTACATGAGTTCATATGGTCCCTAGCCCCGGGTTAAGCAAAATTAGACGCAAGTTACGGAACGTAACGCCATACATCTTGCACGTTACGCTCGTATTTTGCTATCAGCATGCGATATGTGTCGCCAAATTTGAGAAACGTTGAGTGGATGCGCTTGGTGACATAGCCCTGTTTTATAAGTTTCTGCTGTTTCTGAATTCATACCTTGTGACATGTGTGAATACGTAGTATGTTTTACGAATATATTATAGATTGTTATTTTACCGAACTGTTGGGTTTCCCACAGCCTGTTACAAATTCAACTGCAAAATATGTTCTACATTCTGGATACCGGTACATCAAAAAGTGACCTTATTCGCAGCGAGGGAAAACGATAACGCCACTTCCAGGAGGCGTATTATGAACTGCCTAGACTGGGGGTGGGGTCGGAAAGGGTTTCGTGGAGACGGATAAAAATGATCCAAAGGAAGATGACTCTTTAGATCCCCCCCCCCCCAAAAAATGGTGGTCCTTTCTTTTGCTGAAGTTCGACTACACCTAATGATTGGTGAGTGGCCCCGCTATAGAAATCCTTCGAAGATGGCACCAACGTTCCAGGGGCAACGGAAATCCCTGGCCCCTGTCTACTGAAAAGTATCCCTCTCAAACTGACCCTAGAAGGATTTGCGGCAAAGTCAGGTCAGGTAGGGTAAACAGATTGTGAAATTGTCTGGTGTATCGTTTGCCGTGGAAAATGTCCTTACAGAGCAGCAAATGAGGAAAAAAATGTCCTTGCTAGGTTATTAAGGATGTCCGCTGGTGGTGAATCAAAGTACTTAACTTTCCTATTAATGTAAGCGATTACACTAGCAATTCTATAACATGATGGAAAAACAACAAAAAAGACATAGGTTGGTGTACATTTTTTTTTGCTCTGAGCAACGGGAAAGATAAAAACCCATGATAAATCCCATTATACATAAAACATAGCAACTCATCCCAAGTTGTGAACATGTTCGTGAAAAAATAGGAATTCTATTCTAAAGCACGTACCAAGCATCTAACGATTCGTGATATGTGTTGTATCTCAGGTACGCTTTCATTGTACCTGTTCATGTGGCAACTTGGATGACATGACCACACAGCCCCTAGCACCGGCATAAGCGGTATTAGATACAAATCGTGAGAGCTATTATGGAAATGCTCTGACAACTCGTATATTGGTAATTGGTGAGCTGTATCGTCGTCAGATGAAAATGACGGCATTTAACACAAAAGACTAGTCTGTAAGGCCCGATGTCGACTCGGCATCAACTTCCTGAATTTAATATCTATTTCAGACTCAGATCTGTGTGATTATTGTAAAGTTGATAGAGAAACTATATATCATCTATTCACCCAATGCACGTGGGTAAAGCCGTTGTGGTCCGACTTTCAAAGGTGGCTGAACGAAAAACTTGGGATAGTGGAAGCAATAACGCCTGTAACCATTATTCTTGGGTGGGATAAGAAATTATGCGCTCGTAATACTCTCCTGACCTTAACGAAAAAAAATATATATACGAATAAATTTTCTGGAACACGACCTAATTTTCAAGCTCTCTTAAACATCCTCCGTGCCCACTATAATATTGAGAAGTATATATCCCAGATCAAAGATTCACCCAGTGGAAACGCCAAAAAATGGCAGCTAATGGCGCCGCTTTTCGAGTCTGACCAACTAGGCGATTAAGCGTAACCCATTGCAACAGAATGGCCACTGCTTAGTTTACATAGTATTCCTGTCACCAAAGAAAATCGGCTGTATTGTTCTTTTCTCTCCTGTTTCTTCCACCTAGTGTCTTCAAGTTCACTACAATGTACAATAATGCTAACTGATATGTCTGTTTTATTTTATGTTAGCCCTGGACCATGTGGGTGTAACATCAGCAATGTCAAACTCGTGGTCGTTTAATGAACAACAAATGCCATTTAAATGGGGAAGTTCGTCATGTAAGGATCTTCAAACCGGGAACACCGTGTGCAATATAACTTGTCGGGTAGCTTTTCCAGGTTTATCAAGGTTCCCTACATTGTGTTTTCCTTACTTGACGAATAGGCCCATGAATGCCCAATGGTTTGTCCAGGGCTTAACTGGAAGAAAGAGAGAGAGAGAGAGAGAATAAAAAGAAGATACAAATCTAGAGAGCTATGATGGAAATGCTCTGACAACTCGTATATTGGTAATTGGTGAGCTGTGTCGCTGTGACAACTCGTACACTGAGAATTGGTGAGCTGTATCGTCGTCAGATGAAAATGACGGCATTTAACGCAAAAGACTAGTCTGTAAGGCCCGATGTCGATCCATCATCAACTTCCCACAATGCCAACATATATCAAAGACAAAAGTTCTGTACAGGGGGCGGGCCTCGGGGACGAAACGTCCACCAGCAGAATCTCGCCATATATATGCAGTTAAAAATTACAACGCCCAAATACAAAGCCCAAATATCACCTCCTTAACCCTTTCTTTCCTGGACCCAGATGCAGATGTAGGAAAAATCTGATATTTCGTGTAGTTGATAGGTTTGGGGCATAGAAACTATTTTTGGTTATATTTATTCGATATATCCTGGGAATTGTTGCCATTTGGCAACATTGGGAAGATAAGACCGTATAGCTTGATATTTTGTTGAATATGTCACAATGAAATCCCTTTATCAAATTATTGGGGGGTAATTATTGCTGTTTTAATTCGAATAATAACAAAAATCACCAGTCCAAGCATAAAAATGTTATATTTTAAACATTCAAAGGTAGATTCATTCATTTTTACATGTACAAATGTTCCAATCAATCAATATTTCAGTTACTTATACGGACTGACAAATGTATGGGCGATTTCCCGATACAGTCGAATTATGAACTGACATCTTGTTGGAATTTGTACAGACATGCAAAAATATAATCGGCGCTGGAAATGATGGTCAAAGCGACTGTCCTCATGAATGGACGTTAAGCCTACCTGACCTGGGGGGGGAGGGGGTGCACTTTCCGCGCTTCCCACCTGTTTGTTATTTGCTCCTATCTCCGGAACGACAAAAATTGAGGGCTGAAACTCCGTGACTTTGTAGATTATCACATTAGGGTCATCTTTGGCCTATTTGCATGACCCCCCCGAGCAGAGGAGCATGGGTACACTCAAATTGGCGGCCATATTGAATACCAAAAAAGCGGATTTGATATTTTCGTCAGATTTCTTCATTTTTTTGCTTTTCTGCATGGAAAAGTGGGTAAAACATATTTTATTTCATATGAGATTATTATTTACTAATTTATCATGCAGATTTTTCGAGGAAAAACCAAAAATAAAAACTTCAGAGAATTCTGACCGAAAAATCGTCCAAAAGTGCTATTTTTGAAAATGACGTCACTGTGACGTCATCATGGCGGCCATTTGGATTTTACATATTCTTGTAGAGCTTGACCCAAAGATATATTGTGGTAAGTTTCAGCCCTCTAGCCTTTGCGATAATGAAAATATATATTCCTACGAAGTAGGCTACAGATCGCAAATTGTCCGGTAATGAGTGAGTGAGTCAGTCCATCCGAATCCTTTCGTCGGCAAAATAAGGAGAACCGTTGACATTGACCTTGATTTTTGGCATGAACGTGCATTAGGGCATTGTTACCAGCAAGTTCTGATCTGAAATAATTCTGATTAAAATTAGATATAATATTAACACTTCAGTATATTGTTACAGATACATACCATCCATGTGGCCTTTAACAGTATCATGTTCCTTTTATGACCATGAAGCCCCGGGAACTCCTTATCAGTGGATTTAAAAGTCATTAAGGCTTGTCCTTGGAACAAACACAGAGAGAGGCTCTATCGGAGCCTTGTGGTATTTAACAGTGATTTATATCCAAGCCCACTGAGATAAGGCTGGTTTGTACTCGTGCTGCTGTCACATCAAATTACAGTGGTCGGTGTCCTGTATAGCAGATACTATAGTATATTATGCCTGTCAACTACCCTGGAACATTTCCTAGCTTAGACATTAAACAGCCAGCTAAACTTGCCATCAAATGTGATAAGTCTGGGAGTACAAGAATGTGCGGTGTATTTTCTCTGGACTGTGTAGGCTGTACAGTCTGAATGACGACAGCCTAGCAGAATTAGTTAAAGCTAGGTGGTTTAACGTTTATCAATGAAGAAAATCCCCGATCAACCACCATAGAATATAATGTGAAACAAGAAAACCGGAATAGTACATTCATCAGATTGCCGATGCCCAAAATGTGTTGTCTCATATCTAGATAACAACGTGATGTAGAGACGCTATTTATTCGTCTT
The DNA here is from genome assembly GCA_036873755.1 of Hanleya hanleyi. Taxonomy (NCBI): domain Eukaryota; kingdom Metazoa; phylum Mollusca; class Polyplacophora; order Lepidopleurida; family Hanleyidae; genus Hanleya; species Hanleya hanleyi. Next base: position 32,435 of record JAVTVY010017561.1, read on the forward strand.
TGTACCGGTTATGCTCAGGAGAATGACATAGAATCTTGTGCATAGAAGGTGTTGGTCTTGAGTTGAATTACCGTAAACTACATAAATGCTACCTTTCTACTATAGTACTATATATAAAAATTTGTTGTATTGTTGGGAAAATAATGTGATTCAAAAAGTTGTTTTGATCCTGCACAAGGGCACTGAAAACCATTAAAGAGATGTAAATGTATTTTCACACGTAAAGCTTGAAATCTACTGAACCTATATTATTCAATCTGTTTCCTTTAATTAAAAAATTGTAAAATTAAATCGGCGAGTGTTATTTATTTTGGAATGAAGGCGCATTAAGAGACTGTTACCAACAAGTTCTGAGCTGACCTACTTTTGATGAAAATTTCTGGTGATTTTTGATGAAAATCACTGGCGATTCTGACTTGGGCGGTGCCCATCTTAATATAGGCAGGATTTCAACTGGGGGTGGGGATTTCCAAGAGTTCAGTTCGCGTTCGAGTCCTAATGCCTACTGCACTTCGTAGGTCCTGTGACGTTAGTCACACTGCCATGTGATATAGCCATCTGCAAATAAACACATGCATTGAAAGGAGATGGTATTATAAGGCGGGGTTTTTCCCCACAGCCAGCCGAGTCATAGGAATGTACATTTCTTCTCTCCATCTGTCAATCACAATGCAATGTAGAACTTGTCGTCGGCGGCAACTGTCAATCAACGGACTGAATGTTTCGGTGAACCATGATAGCTTCACATATGTTCGGTACCAAGGCGTTATTATTCCACCACGTTGCACTCGATTTTACATGCACATATTGGAGAATAAATACACAATTATAGGCGAATGTATTGCCGTTGTAACAGGTAGCGACTTATCGTTCGATTTCAACGTTTGACTAACCTGTAATGTCCACACGGTATCGTGTCATCCGTAAACAATATTTATTTTGCTTTTAATTGGTTCATAATGATAGCCTAAAATCTTATTTCAGATATTTTGAATGCATTTTTTTTTACAAAAATGAGAAAGATTGAAATAACTTTCCGACGTCACACATGTTGCTCTCCTGGGATTCGAACTAGGTAAAAGAAAATTTTGAGGCGCTTGTGATCCAAAGTGCGTATCCACTACACCATGACATAGGAACAACTGTAACAGGCTATTTTGTCACATTAATCTAACGTTATGAATCCTAACTTTTCATTTTTTAGTATGAAAGACTCCTTGGACCAAAAAGATCTTCCAGCAGTGGGGATATAATGTTACCACACAACACCAGATTAAATGGCGTTTTGGTCCAAGGGGTCCTTCGCGTTTAAATGCGTGTCTGCGGGACTCGATTTAGACCCTTTTTTCACGAAATAGCACAAGCTGTGGATTTCAGTTTCATGTGATAACTATAATCCTAACGCAATCGCACTAAAACTTTCACATATTGTGTACTTATACTTTCTCTTGCCGTTACATTAAAACATAAGTATTTGTAGGACATTTTATTTTTTCGATTTCAACCGCACCACGTATAGGCCAAAATCCCGCCTTATCGTACCATCACCTCTAGAACAAAACAGACTCATACTAAAGTATCAATTTCAGAGATCGAATCTTCTCGGTGTTGCCAAATGGCAACGTAAAAAATTGCGCATGCTCACTGTGTAATCTGACAAGATAGAAAGAAATAAATCTTGAGGTGAGGTGGCTTAAATACACGACGTTCCCAAATGGCAACGTTAGGAAAGAAAGAGTTAAATAAAACTCAACTACTGTTAGCTCAGATGGAGTATCATATCCGGACCTATACCATTACAAGAATTCTCAGCGCTTTCTCTCACGACGACTCTAGCAAGAAAGATGATTAGAATTTTGACATACATATAGTTAGGTACCCATTTCTGGATAGCGGCACTCAAGAAGGGCCAGCATACGGCGCATACATATCTCATCTGGTAACATTTGCGAAATCGTGTGCAGACTGTGAAGATTTCAATCCACACCAACTAACTTTATAGCAGAAACTTTTAACCCCTTTCCATTCAAAGTTTCTCAAATTCTGCGATAAATACCGTACACTGACGAGAAAATACGATCCTAGCGTGCAAGATCTCTGGCGCTACGTTTCATAACTTGTGTCTAATTTCGTTTAATCTTGGGCTATACCGTTTGAATATCTTTGTTTCGGAACAACATGATATTCAAATCAACAGACACAATCTAAGCGTGCCTGAGATACATGCTCTAGGACATTTTCACGTGGAAATTCATTTGGATAAAGATTAAAGGTCTCTGACTTCCAAAAAATATTGACTGGTTGAGAAAATGTCAATTTTGTTTACTCCTCGAATTTACCCCGCTGCTCGAATACATCCTAGTTTACGGCATTATGTAGCATGCCTAAGATTCATTTCAACGACAAAACCATTCATGTAAGTTCATTGCACGGATGAATAGACATTCCGGACTAAGTGACTGAAGGGAAAACAGTCATACAGAGGACATCGCAGACCAAAGCATATCTAGCCCGCTGTACGAATCGTTGTTATTGTAGTTTGTGACTGTTATTAAAATAGTGGAGATCGAAGTGCTTTGCATTATACCAGAAGTTCACGAAAACTGATTATACTAACATGGCAGTGTGACTAACGTCACAGGACCTACGAAGTACAGTAGGCATTAGGACTCGAACGCGAACTGAACTCTTGGAAATCCCCACCCCCAGTTGAAATCCTGCCTATATCAAGATGGGCACCGCCCAAGTCAGAATCGCCAGTGATTTTCATCAAAAATCACCAGAAATTTTCATCAAAAGTAGGTCAGCTCAGAACTTGTTGGTAACAGTCTCGTAATGCGCCTTCATTCCAAAATAAATAACGATCGCCGATTTAATTTTACAATTTTTTAATTGAAGGAAACAGATTGAATAATATAGGTTCAGTAGATTTCAAGCTTTACGTGTGAAAATACATTTACATCTCTTTAATGGTTTTCGGTGCCCTTGTACAGGATCAAAACAACTTTTTGAATCACATTATTTTCCCAACAATACAACAAATTTTTATATATAGTACTATAGTAGAAAGGTAGCATTTATGTAGTTTACGGTAATTCAACTCAAGACCAACACCTTTTATGCACAAGATTCTATGTCATTCTCCTGAGCATAACCGGTACAAAGACGAATAAATAGCGTCTCTACATCACGTTGTAATCTAGATATATGAGACAACACATTTTGGGCATCGGCAATCTGATGAATGTACTATTCCGGTTTTCTTGTTATTCTATGGCGGTTGTTCGGTGATTTTCTTCATTGATAAACGTTAAACCACCTCAGCTTCGTTATGGAAACAGCGCTGATTGTTTGAGGGTATATGCAGTACTTAAGATTAACCTCAGGGCCATGTGCCATACAGTGGGACAGGGTATTTTTAGCTGTGGATAATTTGACCTGAATTTGAAGGCTCAAGCCTTGTGTGGCCAATGTGAAATAGGATACACGTTAAAGGCTACAGTTTACATACACAATGTATATCTATAACAATATACTGAAGTGTTGATTATCAATCTAATTTTAATCAGAATTATTTCAGATCAGAACTTGCTGGTAACAATGCCCTAATGCACGTTCATGCCAAAAATCAAGGTTCTAATGTCAATGGTTCTCCTTATTTTGCCGACGAAAGGATTCGGATGGACTGACTGACTCACTCATTACCGGACAATTTGCGATCTGTAGCCTACTTCGTAGGAACATGAGCAGTGTGACTAACGTCACAGGACCTACGAAGTACAGTAGGCATTAGGACTCGAACGCGAAACTGAACTCTTGGAAATCCCCACCCCCAGTTGAAATCCTGCCTATATTAAGATGGGCACCGCCCAAGTCAGAATCGCCACTGATTTTCATCAAAAATCACCAGAAATTTTCATCAAAATAGGTCAGCTCAGAACTTGTTGGTAACAGTCTCCTAATGCGCCTTCATTCCAAAATAAATAACGATCACCGATTTAATTTTACATTTTTTTTTTAAAGGAAACAGATTGAATAATATAGGTTCACTAGATTTCAAGCTTTACGTGTGAAAATACATCTACATCTCTTTAGTGGTTTTTAGTGCCCTTGTCCAGGATCAAAACAACTTTTTAAATCACATTATTTTCCCAACAATACACCAAATTTTTATATATAGTACTATAGTATAGAAAGGTAGCATTTATGTAGTTTACGGTAATTCAACTCGAGACCAACACCTTTTATGCACAAGATAATAATGATTCTATGTGATTCTCCTGGGCATAACCGGTACAAAGACGAATAAATAGCGTCTCTACATCACGTTGTTATCTAGATATATGAGACAACACATTTTGGGTATCGGCAATCTGATGAATGTACTATTCCGGTTTCCTTGTTTCACATTATATTCTATGGCAGTTGATCGGTGATTTTCTTTATGATAAACATTAAACCACCTCAGCTTCGTTGTGCAAACAGCGCTGAATTTTTGAGGGTATATGCAGTAGGGTATTTTTAGCCGGAGAGTAACTGATAGGCCTAGTCATTAAATGCGATAAAACGCTGGAGCAAAACGGACCACAGCTTTCTTGGCAATGATGACATGTTTGGATGTGAAACAGGATACACGTTACAGGCTACAGCTTACATATATATAACAATATACTGAAGTGTTAATTATAAATCTAATTTTAATCAGAATTATTTCAGATCAGAACTTGCTGAGTCATAGGAATGTACATTTCTTCTCTCCATCTGTCAATCACAATGCAATGTAGAACTTGTCGTCGGCGGCAACTGTCAATCAACGGACTGAATGTTTCGGTGAACCATGATAGCTTCACATATGTTCGGTACCAAGGCGTTATTATTTCACCACGTTGCACTCGATTTTACATGCACATATTGGAGAATAAATACACAATTATAGGCGAATGTATTGCCGTTGTAACAGGTAGCGACTTATCGTTCGATTTCAACGTTTGACTAGCCTGTAATGTCCACACGGTATCGTGTCATCGGTAAACAATATTTATTTTGCTTTTAATTGGTTCATAATGATAGCCTAAAATCTTATTTCAGATATTTTGAATGCATTTTTTTTTACAAAAATGAGAAAGATTGAAATAACTTTCCGACGTCACACATGTTGCTCTCCTGGGATTCGAACTAGGTAAAAGAAAATTTTGAGGCGCTTGTGATCCAAAGTGCGTATCCACTACACCATGACATAGGAACAACTGTAACAGGCTATTTTGTCACATTAATCTAACGTTATGAATCCTAACTTTTCATTTTTTAGTATGAAAGACTCCTTGGACCAAAAAGATCTTCCAGCAGTGGGGATATAATGTTACCACACAACACCAGATTAAATGGCGTTTTGGTCCAAGGGGTCCTTCGCGTTTAAATGCGTGTCTGCGGGACTCGATTTAGACCCTTTTTTCACGAAATAGCACAAGCTGTGGATTTCAGTTTCATGTGATAACTATAATCCTAACGCAATCGCACTAAAACTTTCACATATTGTGTACTTATACTTTCTCTTGCCGTTACATTAAAACATAAGTATTTGTAGGACATTTTATTTTTTCGATTTCAACCGCACCACGTATAGGCCAAAATCCCGCCTTATCGTACCATCACCTCTAGAACAAAACAGACTCATACTAAAGTATCAATTTCAGAGATCGAATCTTCTCGGTGTTGCCAAATGGCAACGTAAAAAATTGCGCATGCTCACTGTGTAATCTGACAAGATAGAAAGAAATAAATCTTGAGGTGAGGTGGCTTAAATACACGACGTTCCCAAATGGCAACGTTAGGAAAGAAAGAGTTAAATAAAACTCAACTACTGTTAGCTCAGATGGAGTATCATATCCGGACCTATACCATTACAAGAATTCTCAGCGATTTCTCTCACGACGACTCAAGCAAGAAAGATGATTAGAATTTTGACATACATATAGTTAGCTACCCATTTCTGGATAGCGACACTCAAGAAGGGCCAGCATACGGCGCATACATATCTCATCTGGTAACATTTGCGAAATCGTGTGCAGACTGTGAAGATTTCAATCCACACCAACTAACTTTATAGCAGAAACTTTTAACCCCTTTCCATTCAAAGTTTCTCAAATTCTGCGATAAATACCGTACACTGACGAGAAAATACGATCCTAGCGTGCAAGATCTCTGGCGCTACGTTTCATAACTTGTGTCTAATTTCGTTTAATCTTGGGCTATACCGTTTGAATATCTTTGTTTCGGAACAACATGATATTCAAATCAACAGACACAATCTAAGCGTGCCTGAGATACATGCTCTAGGACATTTTCACGTGGAAATTCATTTGGATAAAGATTAAAGGTCTCTGACTTCCAAAAAATATTGACTGGTTGAGAAAATGTCAATTTTGTTTACTCCTCGAATTTACCCCGCTGCTCGAATACATCCTAGTTTACGGCATTATGTAGCATGCCTAAGATTCATTTCAACGACAAAACCATTCATGTAAGTTCATTGCACGGATGAATAGACATTCCGGACTAAGTGACTGAAGGGAAAACAGTCATACAGAGGACATCGCAGACCAAAGCATATCTAGCCCGCTGTACGAATCGTTGTTATTCCTACGAAGTAGGCTACAGATCGCAAATTGTCCGGTAATGAGTGAGTGAGTCAGTCCATCCGAATCCTTTCGTCGGCAAAATAAGGAGAACCGTTGACATTAGAACCTTGATTTTTGGCATGAACGTGCATTAGGGCATTTGTTACCAGCAAGTTCTGATCTGAAATAATTCTGATTAAAATTAGATTTATAATTAACACTTCAGTATATTGTTATATATATGTAAGCTGTAGCCTGTAACGTGTAGGCTATCCTGTTTCACATCCAAACTATGTATGTCATCATTGCCAAGAAAACTGTGGTCCGTTTTGCTCCAGCGTTTTATCGCATTTAATGAGTAGGCCTATCAGTTACACTCCGGCTAAAAATACCCTACTGCATATACCCTCAAAAAGTCAGCGCTGTTTGCACAACGAAGCTGAGGTGGTTTAACGTTATCATAAAGAAAATCAACGATCAACTGCCATAGAATATAATGTGAAACAAGGAAACCGGAATAGTACATTCATCAGATTGCCGATACCCAAAATGTGTTGTCTCATATATCTAAATAACAACGTGATGTAGAGACGCTATTTTCGTCTTTGTACCGGTTATGCTCAGGAAAATCACATAGAATCATTATTATCTTGTGCATAAAAGGTGTTGGTCTCGAGTTGAATTACCGTAAACTACATAAATGCTACCTTTCTATACTATAGTACTATATATAAAAAATTGGTGTATTGTTGGGAAAATAATGTGATTTAAAAAGTTGTTTTGATCCTGGACAAGGGCACTAAAACCACTAAAGAGATGTAGATGTATTTTCACACGTAAAGCTTGAAATCTAGTGAACTTATATTATTCAATCTGTTTCCTTAAAAAAAAATGTAAAACTAAATCGGTGATCGTTATTTATTTTGGAACGAAGGCGCATTAGGAGACTGTTACCAACATTTCTGAGCTGACCTATTTTTGATGGAAATTTCTGGTGATTTATGATGAAAATCAGTGCCCATCTTAATATAGGCAGGATTTCAACTGGGGGTGGGGATTTCCAAGAGTTCAGTTCGTGTTCGAGTCCTAATGCCTACTGTACTTCGTAGGTCCTGTGACGTTAGTCACACTGCTCATGTTGTAGTTTGTGACTGTTATTAAAATAGTGGAGATCGAAGTGCTTTGCATTATACCAGAAGTTCATGAAAACTGATTATACTAACATGGCAGTGTGACTAACGTCACAGGACCTACGAAGTACAGTAGGCATTATAGGACTCGAACGCGAACTGAACTCTTGGAAATCCCCACCCCCAGTTGAAATCCTGCCTATATCAAGATGGGCACCGCCCAAGTCAGAATCGCCAGTGATTTTCATCAAAAATCACCAGAAATTTTCATCAAAAGTAGGTCAGCTCAGAACTTGTTGGTAACAGTCTCCTAATGCGCCTTCATTCCAAAATAAATAACGATCGCTGATTTAATTTTACAATTTTTTAATTAAAGGAAACAGATTGAATAATATAGGTTCAGTAGATTTCAAGCTTTACATGTGAAAATACATTTACATCTCTTTAATGGTTTTCGGTGCCCTTGTACAGGATCAAAACAACTTTTTGAATCACATTATTTTCCCAACAATACAACAAATTTTTATATATAGTACTATAGTAGAAAGGTAGCATTTATGTAGTTTACGGTAATTGAACTCAAGACCAACACCTTTTATGCACAAGATTCTATGTCATTCTCCTGAGCATAACCGGTACAAACACGAATAAATAGCGTCTCTACATCACGTTGTAATCTAGATATATGAGACAACACATTTTGGGCATCGGCAATCTGATGAATGTACTATTCCGGTTTTCTTGTTATTCTATGGCGGTTGTTCGGTGATTTTCTTCATTGATAAACGTTAAACCACCTCAGCTTCGTTATGGAAACAGCGCTGATTGTTTGAGGGTATATGCAGTACTTAAGATTAACCTCAGGGCCATGTGCCATACAGTGGGACAGGGTAATTTAGCTGTGGATAATTTGACCTGAATTTGAAGGCTCAAGCCTTGTGTGGCCAATGTGAAATAGGATACACGTTAAAGGCTACAGTTTACATACACAATGTATATCTATAACAATATACTGAAGTGTTAATTATCAATCTAATTTTAATCAGAATTATTTCAGATCAGAACTTGCTGGTAACAATACCCTAATGCACGTTCATGCCAAAAATCAAGGTTCTAATGTCAATGGTTCTCCTTATTTTGCCGACGAAAGGATTCGGATGGACTGACTGACTCACTCATTACCGGACAATTTGCGATCTGTAGCCTACTTCGTAGGAACATGAGCAGTGTGACTAACGTCACAGGACCTACGAAGTACAGTAGGCATTAGGACTCGAACGCGAACTGAACTCTTGAAAATCCCCACCCCCAGTTGAAATCCTGCCTATATTAAGATGGGCACCGCCCAAGTCAGAATCGCCACTGATTTTCATCAAAAATCACCAGAAATTTCCATCAAAAATAGGTCAGCTCAGGACTTGTTGGTAACAGTCTCCTAATGCGCCTTCATTCCAAAATAAATAACGATCACCGATTTAATTTTACATTTTTTTTTAAAGGAAACAGATTGAATAATATAGGTTCACTAGATTTCAAGCTTTACGTGTGAAAATACATCTACATCTCTTTAGTGGTTTTTAGTGCCCTTGTCCAGGATCAAAACAACTTTTTAAATCACATTATTTTCCCAACAATACACCAAATTTTTATATATAGTACTATAGTATAGAAAGGTAGCATTTATGTAGTTTACGGTAATTCAACTCGAGACCAACACGTTCTATGCACAAGATAATAATGATTCTATGTGATTCTCCTGAGCATAACCGGTACAAAGACGAATAAATAGCGTCTCTACATCACGCTGTTATCTAGATATATGAGACAACACATTTTGGGTATCGGCAATCTGATGAATGTACTATTCCGGTTTCCTTGTTTCACATTATATTCTATGGCAGTTGATCGGTGATTTTCTTTATGATAAACGTTAAACCACATCAGCTTCGTTGTGCAAACAGCGCTGAATTTTTGAGGGTATATGCAGTAGGGTATTTTTAGCCGGAGAGTAACTGATAGGCATAGTCATTAAATGCGATAAAACGCTGGAGCAAAACGGACCACAGTTTTCTTGGCAATGATGACATGTTTGGATGTGAAACAGGATACACGTTACAGGCTACAGCTTACATATATATAACAATATACTGAAGTGTTAATTATAAATCTAATTTTAATCAGAATTATTTCAGATCAGAACTTGCTGAGTCATAGGAATGTACATTTCTTCTCTCCATCTGTCAATCACAATGCAATGTAGAACTTGTCGTCGGCGGCAACTGTCAATCAACGGACTGAATGTTTCGGTGAACCATGATAGCTTCACATATGTTCGGTACCAAGGCGTTATTATTTCACCACGTTGCACTCGATTTTACATGCACATATTGGAGAATAAATACACAATTATAGGCGAATGTATTGCCGTTGTAACAGGTAGCGACTTATCGTTCGATTTCAACGTTTGACTAACCTGTAATGTCCACACGGTATCGTGTCATCGGTAAACAATATTTATTTTGCTTTTAATTGGTTCATAATGATAGCCTAAAATCTTATTTCAGATATTTTGAATGCATTTTTTTTTACAAAAATGAGAAAGATTGAAATAACTTTCCGACGTCACACATGTTGCTCTCCTGGGATTCGAACTAGGTAAAAGAAAATTTTGAGGCGCTTGTGATCCAAAGTGCGTATCCACTACACCATTTTTTTTTTTTTTTTCCTATTTGATTTATTCACCATATGATATATATACAAAGACACACTGTTTTATATCAATTCATAGAAAACTATCACATAGTAGAGAGATAAAAACATTGTTTTCTATTAATGAGTATATACAATGAGATTAAAAGTTACAGATTAGTTCATCACCATCAATATTTACAAGTATGTTTTGTTTGAGGAACTTCCTGTTAAATGTTTCGAAGTCATATTTTGCATTGTAATAAAAATAAGATTGATGAACATAATCCATCAAATACCGCTTGAAAAACTTCAACAAATTTAGGTTCGATTGATGAAACACTTTCATTCTTCTCCTCTTCTCTATTGTCAGACGAGCAACACTGAGCAGAGCGCTTGTGATCCAAAGTGCGTATCCACTACACCATGACATAGGAACAACTGTAACAGGCTATTTTGTCACATTAATCTAACGTTATGAATCCTAACTTTTCATTTTTTAGTATGAAAGACTCCTTGGACCAAAAAGATCTTCCAGCAGTGGGGATATAATGTTACCACACAACACCAGATTAAATGGCGTTTTGGTCCAAGGGGTCCTTCGCGTTTAAATGCGTGTCTGCGGGACTCGATTTAGACCCTTTTTTCACGAAATAGCACAAGCTGTGGATTTCAGTTTCATGTGATAACTATAATCCTAACGCAATCGCACTAAAACTTTCACATATTGTGTACTTATACTTTCTCTTGCCGTTACATTAAAACATAAGTATTTGTAGGACATTTTATTTTTTCGATTTCAACCGCACCACGTATAGGCCAAAATCCCGCCTTATCGTACCATCACCTCTAGAACAAAACAGACTCATACTAAAGTATCAATTTCAGAGATCGAATCTTCTCGGTGTTGCCAAATGGCAACGTAAAAAATTGCGCATGCTCACTGTGTAATCTGACAAGATAGAAAGAAATAAATCTTGAGGTGAGGTGGCTTAAATACACGACGTTCCCAAATGGCAACGTTAGGAAAGAAAGAGTTAAATAAAACTCAACTACTGTTAGCTCAGATGGAGTATCATATCCGGACCTATACCATTACAAGAATTCTCAGCGCTTTCTCTCACGACGACTCTAGCAAGAAAGATGATTAGAATTTTGACATACATATAGTTAGGTACCCATTTCTGGATAGCGGCACTCAAGAAGGGCCAGCATACGGCGCATACATATCTCATCTGGTAACATTTGCGAAATCGTGTGCAGACTGTGAAGATTTCAATCCACACCAACTAACTTTATAGCAGAAACTTTTAACCCCTTTCCATTCAAAGTTTCTCAAATTCTGCGATAAATACCGTACACTGACGAGAAAATACGATCCTAGCGTGCAAGATCTCTGGCGCTACGTTTCATAACTTGTGTCTAATTTCGTTTAATCTTGGGCTATACCGTTTGAATATCTTTGTTTCGGAACAACATGATATTCAAATCAACAGACACAATCTAAGCGTGCCTGAGATACATGCTCTAGGACATTTTCACGTGGAAATTCATTTGGATAAAGATTAAAGGTCTCTGACTTCCAAAAAATATTGACTGGTTGAGAAAATGTCAATTTTGTTTACTCCTCGAATTTACCCCGCTGCTCGAATACATCCTAGTTTACGGCATTATGTAGCATGCCTAAGATTCATTTCAACGACAAAACCATTCATGTAAGTTCATTGCACGGATGAATAGACATTCCGGACTAAGTGACTGAAGGGAAAACAGTCATACAGAGGACATCGCAGACCAAAGCATATCTAGCCCGCTGTACGAATCGTTGTTATTGTAGTTTGTGACTGTTATTAAAATAGTGGAGATCGAAGTGCTTTGCATTATACCAGAAGTTCACGAAAACTGATTATACTAACATGGCAGTGTGACTAACGTCACAGGACCTACGAAGTACAGTAGGCATTAGGACTCGAACGCGAACTGAACTCTTGGAAATCCCCACCCCCAGTTGAAATCCTGCCTATATCAAGATGGGCACCGCCCAAGTCAGAATCGCCAGTGATTTTCATCAAAAATCACCAGAAATTTTCATCAAAAGTAGGTCAGCTCAGAACTTGTTGGTAACAGTCTCGTAATGCGCCTTCATTCCAAAATAAATAACGATCGCCGATTTAATTTTACAATTTTTTAATTAAAGGAAACAGATTGAATAATATAGGTTCAGTAGATTTCAAGCTTTACGTGTGAAAATACATTTACATCTCTTTAATGGTTTTCGGTGCCCTTGTACAGGATCAAAACAACTTTTTGAATCACATTATTTTCCCAACAATACAACAAATTTTTATATATAGTACTATAGTAGAAAGGTAGCATTTATGTAGTTTACGGTAATTCAACTTAAGACCAACACCTTTTATGCACAAGATTCTATGTCATTCTCCTGAGCATAACCGGTACAAAGACGAATAAATAGCGCCTCTACATCACGTTGTAATCTAGATATATGAGACAACACATTTTGGGCATCGGCAATCTGATGAATGTACTATTCCGGTTTTCTTGTTATTCTATGGCGGTTGTTCGGTGATTTTCTTCATTGATAAACGTTAAACCACCTCAGCTTCGTTATGGAAACAGCGCTGATTGTTTGAGGGTATATGCAGTACTTAAGATTAACCTCAGGGCCATGTGCCATACAGTGGGACAGGGTATTTTTAGCTGTGGATAATTTGACCTGAATTTGAAGGCTCAAGCCTTGTGTGGCCAATGTGAAATAGGATACACGTTAAAGGCTACAGTTTACATACACAATGTATATCTATAACAATATACTGAAGTGTTAATTATCAATCTAATTTTAATCAGAATTATTTCAGATCAGGACTTGCTGGTAACAATGCCCTAATGCACGTTCATGCCAAAAATCAAGGTTCTAATGTCAATGGTTCTCCTTATTTTGCCGACGAAAGGATTCGGATGGACTGACTGACTCACTCATTACCGGACAATTTGCGATCTGTAGCCTACTTCGTACGAACATGAGCAGTGTGACTAACGTCACAGGACCTACGAAGTACAGTAGGCATTAGGACTCGAACGCGAACTGAACTCTTGGAAATCCCCACCCCCAGTTGAAATCCTGCCTATATTAAGATGGGCACCGCCCAAGTCAGAATCGCCACTGATTTTCATAAAAAATCACCAGAAATTTCCATCAAAAATAGGTCAGCTCAGAACTTGTTGGTAACAGTCTCCTAATGCGCCTTCATTCCAAAATAAATAACGATCACCGATTTAATTTTACATTTTTTTTTAAAGGAAACAGATTGAATAATATAAGTTCACTAGATTTCAAGCTTTACGTGTGAAAATACATCTACATCTCTTTAGTGGTTTTTAGTGCCCTTGTCCAGGATCAAAACAACTTTTTAAATCACATTATTTTCCCAACAATACACCATTTTTTTATATATAGTACTATAGTATAGAAAGGTAGCATTTATGTAGTTTACGGTAATTCAACTCGAGACCAACACCTTTTATGCACAAGATAATAATGATTCTATGTGATTCTCCTGAGCATAACCGGTACAAAGACGAATAAATAGCGTCTCTACATCACGTTGTTATCTAGATATATGAGACAACACATTTTGGGTATCGGCAATCTGATGAATGTACTATTCCGGTTTCCTTGTTTCACATTATATTCTATGGCAGTTGATCGGTGATTTTCTTTATGATAAACGTTAAACTACCTCAGCTTCGTTGTGCAAACAGCGCTGAATTTTTGAGGGTATATGCAGTAGGGTATTTTTAGCCGGAGAGTAACTGATAGGCCTAGTCATTAAATGCGATAAAACGCTGGAGCAAAACGGACCACAGTTTTCTTGGCAATGATGACATGTTTGGATGTGAAACAGGATACACGTTACAGGCTACAGCTTACATATATATAACAATATACTGAAGTGTTAATTATAAATCTAATTTTAATCAGAAATATTTCAGATCAGAACTTGCTGGTAACAATGCCCTAATGCACGTTCATGCCAAAAATCAAGGTTCTAATGTCAACGGTTCTCCTTATTTTGCCGACGAAAGGATTCGGATGGACTGACTGACTCACTCATTACCGGACAATTTGCGATCTGTAGCCTACTTCGTAGGAATATATCCTCGTTTCGGCCGTCTTTCTTCATCAGATGACTGGATAGAGCTATTACATCATCGCTCTTGCTTATTTGTATCTAATACGGTTTCCACCCAAACCGCTGCTATAGGGGCCGTGTGGTCATGCCATTCTTTCCTTGTCATGGTTTTAGATATGCACTCAGAATATTGGCATGTGGGGTCAAATGTCATGACACCGACATCTTTTTCCACCACCTTTATATGTTGCGTTTAATTCTACATCCATGGTATATCATTCCGAACGTTTCAGAATCCTAGCAGCAAATACAACAGAGATATCGTCCCGACAAGTTTGTCACACCGATTGACAAACAGACAAACCTGGCTGACGAAGGGTAAAATTATCATACATAGGTAAAAGTAGACAAGTGCACATCTATTATATACCGGGTCTACATGTATCATGTCTAAGTTTCAGAACCACCCATCCTGTGGCCTGCTAAACAGGCTTCTTGGCGAGTGCGCAGATCAGTCGCCAAAGGCCATCCATTGGTGACCACCATCTCCATTCTCGTGGTGTCGGTGGTCATAGCCATAGCACCGGACACATTCGTGACTGCTCGGCCTATTCCGTCGAAGTCATAATACTTCGCGCATTAATGGTGTAAGAATTGTACAGCTCTCAGCTGTAAACCGTGATCCACCGCACGTGAGGCACGTCGCATGCTATAGGATCGATGTGTTTTCTCTCACATAGTCCTCGTTGTATTTCTCCCTTATCAGGAGATAAAATATATCCAAATGAAATGGATATTCCCTCTACCCGCAGAGGATCTCTTCTAATATGAGGTGTTTCTCCTGGTCTTTCTCCTCGAGCTGATCTCCATGGTAACGAAATTCATACAGCTGACATGCGCTGTTCGATGTTTCGGCGTGATACTGTGCTTTTCAACATGGATGCCAATATGGATTCCCAGCAGACATACCGTACAAAGTAAGGGGAACGCAATGAATGTTTAGCCTACACTAAACAATTTTTCCTGGTCTAATTCTGTGGTAAAGCTTTGTCAGCTTTGCCCCTGAAATAAGAGCCGCCTGATCCATGATATATTTAAAGAAATGACAAAATGAGTGAGATTTACCATGCGTAATCCCCCGTTTTGTAAGCTTGGGTTATTACGTGTCTTTGATTATATCGTTTCTCCCAATTCAAAAGAAATTTAAAAAATTACCTTTTATTTATTTGACAGTTTCATCTGGTGGGTTAGGCAGTACGAGGAAGAGATGTATCAGTGCATCTATTCACACTTCTTTAGTCTTTAAGGTGTTTAAGTAGCATAGTCACCGCAAAAAAGGGAACATTTTCCAGGGAGGTAACTCTTGGTGGCGATAGGTGGCGTTGTGGTTATGGATTGCATCAGCATTGGTTGTGTGCCAAGTTTTGACCACTATAGGTCTGGCAACCTTTGACCTTGTATTCCTCCGCGGTGATGCGGTCTGGCGGTGATGCGGTCGCGGAAAAAAGCTTAAGCGGAGAAAAAGTAGTCCCCAGACTTCAAATACGCTGCATGGTCCGATTGGGTCGAGTGAGGTATCAATGTGAAGCATTTGTGAAGGCGCATCTGATGGGCTGGGTGTGGGGTTGAACTATTGTCATTCTGCGCATGCGCGGTAGACAAATGGTATGGAAATAGACGTGTTGGGGTCTAGATGGGCCACTAGTGGTCCGATTGGGTCGAGTGAGGCATCAATGTGGAACATATGTGAGGGGGCATCCGATGGGATGGGTGCGCGGTTGGAATATCGCCATTCTGCGCATGCGCAGTAGACCAAGGGTATGGAAATAGACATTTTGGGGTCTAGGTGGACCACTAATGGTCCAATGGAGTGGAGTGAGGTATCAATGTAAAGCAGTCGTGAGGGAGCATCCGCCTGGACTAGTGTGTCGTCCGTGTTCGACATTCTGCGCATGCGCAAACAGGGAATTGTGGGAAAAGGGTATGGAAATAGATGTTTTGGGATCGAGGGGCGCCCCTAATGGGCCGATGGAGTCGTATGAGGTATCAATGTGAAGCCTATGTGAGGGGGCATCCACCTGGGCTAGTGTTTCAGCCGTTGTCAACATTCTGCGCATGCGTAGACAGGGAATTGTGGGAAAAGGGAATGGAAATAAACGTTTTGGGGTTTAGGTGGGTCACTATTCGTCCGATGGGGTCGAGTGAGGTATCGTTGTGAACGATACGTGAGGGGGCATCCGCCTGGACTAGTATGACGTAGAACTGGTCATTCTGCGCATGCGCAGTCGACAAAGTGTATGGAAATAGACGTTTTGGGGTCTAGGTGGACCACAAATGGTTCAATGGAGTTGAGTGAGGTATCAATGTAAAGCCTATGTGAGGGAGCATCCGCCTGGACTAGTGTGTCGTCCGTGTTCGACATTCGGCGCATGCGCAGACAGGGAATTGTGGGAAAAGGGTATGGAAATAGACGTTTTGGGGTCGAGGTGAGCCTCTGGTGAGCCGATGGAGTCTTATGAGGTATCGTTGTGAAGCATTCGTAAAGGAGCATCCGCCTGGACAAGTGTGTTGTTCGTGTTCAACATTCTGCGCATGCGCAGACAGGAATTTTGGGAAAAGGGAATGGAAATAGACGTTTTGGGGTTTAGGTGGGCTTCTAAATGTATCAATGTGAAGCACACGTGAGGGAGCATCCGACTGGGTGGATGTGGGGTAGGAATATCGTCATTCTGCGCATGCGCAGGCAGGCCGTAGTATGGAAATAGACCTTTTGGGGCCGATATGGACCACTAGTGGTCCAAATGGGTTGTGGGAGATGTCAAAGTGAAGCTTGTGTAGGGTAGAGTCAGAATGGCGTGTTTTCTATTGCAAGTCGCGTCAATCTGCGCATACGCAGCTGGGTGTAGTAAGTAAAGTGGTCATTTTGGGAAAGTGAAGGAAGGTATTTGG
Source organism: Hanleya hanleyi (assembly GCA_036873755.1). Taxonomy (NCBI): domain Eukaryota; kingdom Metazoa; phylum Mollusca; class Polyplacophora; order Lepidopleurida; family Hanleyidae; genus Hanleya; species Hanleya hanleyi. The sequence goes on from JAVTVY010017561.1 coordinate 49,973, forward strand.
TGTAGAGAGGGATCACTATTGCTCCAAATGCGTTGTGTGGGGTGTCATCTTGTAGCTCTCGGGGTGTAGACTCCGATTTGAGGGATGTCCACGTCATCTGTGACGTCATCAGTAGGAGTAGTAGCGAAAGTGGGCATTTTGGGGAAGTGAAGGAAGATGTTTTGGGTAGAGAGGGACCATCCTTGGTCCAAATATGTCGTGTGGGGTGTCATCTTGTAGTTCTCTGCATGTAGACGCAACTACACACTTGGTGGTCGCATCGTGCATGAATACTACATATGACTTGATACTGTGAACTATAACTGTAAAGTCAGGATGGCCGAGTGGTGTAAGGAGCCAGTCCTAAGTGCTGATCTGCGCAACGCAGGGCGTGAGTTAGAATCCTACTCCTGACACATGAGTGTTTTGTATTATACCATATCTGTGCAGTATTATACCATATCTGTCCTGTATTATACCATATCTGTCCTATATTAGACAATATCTTCGCTGTATTTAATGTACATGCACTCTGTGCATGTCCATGTATTCTGTGCATAGCCATGCACATGTACTATGTGAATGTACATGTACTATTTGCCTGTACATGTAATCTGTTCATGTACATGTACTCTGTCAATACACATGCTCCTTGTCCTTGTAAATGTAATCTTGTGCATGTCATTCTACATGTACTCTGTTCACGTCCATGTGAACATACTCTGTTCAAATCCATGTACATACTCTCTCTCCATATCGCTATATAGCTGAAATATTGCGGAATTCGACGTTAAACCTTAATTATCTCTCTCTCTCTCTTTCTCAATGAACATGTACTTCGTACAACGTCGCATGATGTAGAACGGCGAGAGAATAACAACAATTAGTATGACAGGTCAATCATTTTATTCTCCTCAAGGTTACATCATACCCACGCTGGGGGAGCCGCGTTGGGTGTGTTTATAATACAATTAGCCTCTTGTCCAATCAGAGGCCGCCATTTGCATCTGTCATATTCGTTCATGTCCGTTAGATGTATTCTCGGCTGTCCAATCAGAAATCGCCGTTTCAGAAAGTTCCATCGCTCGGTGTGACCTAATATGATTCTTACTCATTCATTCATCTGTCTGTACATATGTTAGATGTCTCTCTTTCGAGATAATTGCGGCCATATTTTTCCATACAAGGAAAAAACGGCCTTTGGTGACAAGGACTTCCTGCAGATCGAACACGTATACTCGCCAGTAGCACCTTGAAAAGTAGACTCATGAATGGGGTCAAACATCACGGGTTCCTCAACCCTCAAGCGTGCATGTCCATGGATTACACGTTGGTGAGATCTCAACTGGCTGTGTAGTCTGAAGCGGTGCCCACAATCTCCACATTGATGCCTGGATATCTCATGGAGACACCGTTCATGGCGGTGTATACTATCCAGGCGATTAAATGTATCCCCACAGGTCTAGCAGGTGTACTGGGCAGTAGCGTCGTGGATGCTAGACTCATGGCGTTGTAAGTCGTGCAAGTGTGTAAAGGACTTGGAGCAAGTGGTACACGTGAACATCGTGTCGTAAGTGGTTGAACGAATGTCTGCTGAAAGTGTCAGACCTCTTCCCTTTTATAGCAAGCTAGCTGTTGATCTATTTTTAGAACACTCAGTTCAACTACCCCCAAGTCGAGGACCGAGATGTACTGGTGTACGACTGAGCCGCATTGCGCGCGCGCGCGTGTGTGTGTGTGTGTATGTGTGTGCGTCTGTGTGTGTGTGTGCGTCTGTGTGTATACGTCTGTGTGCATGTATGTATGTGTGTGTGTGCGTGTGTGTGTGTGTGTATGCGTCTGTGTGTATACGTCTGTGTGCATGTATGTATGTGTGTGTGCATGTGTGTCTGTGTGTAGGTGTGTGTGTGTCGTCGTGTGCCATGATACAGACAGATGAGAGAAAAAGATCAACACGTTCACAAGTGTATACAAACACACATGCATACACACACATGCCCACATACGTTCCTTATTTGGTATGTCGATATAATTGTGCAACATTGTAGCGATCGTGGTGCAACATTGTAGCGATCGTCAACAATGTTTGCAACACTGTTGCAACAATGTTTTTTGTTGTTGACGAACGCACTTGTAACAATGTTGCATATTAACCTCGTCAAAAAAGACACTTTTTTAATCAAAAACTTCTTCAAAAACATCGTTTCTTATAGGCAATTTGCAAATTTAAAATGACATTCTTAGTTGCAGCTCTATTATTTCAAAAGATTTTCTCCTTATTAGGTCTCCAAAAAGTACTTGATAGGGAATAGATTGCACGTTAAAGTACCTGATAAGGATACATTCGTGTACGCACACATACACACACACATGCACACACACAAACACCGATGCATACACACAGACGCACACATGCATACACACACGCACACACGCGCGCGTACGCGCAATGTGGCTCAGTCGTGCACCAGTACATCTCGGTCCTCGACTTGGGGGTAGTTGAACTGAGTGTTCTAAAAATAGATCAACAGCTAGCTTGCTATAAAAGGGACGCGGTCTGACACTTTCAGCAGACATTCGTTCAACCACTTACGACACGATGTTCACGTGTACCACTTGCTCCAAGTCCTTTACACACTTGCACGACTTACAACGCCATGAGTCTAGCATCCACGACGCTACTGCCCAGTACACCTGCTAGACCTGTGGGGATACATTTAATCGCCTGGATAGTATACACCGCCATGAACGGTGTCTCCATGAGACATCCAGGCATCAATGTGGAGATTGTGGAGACCGCTTCAGACTACACAGCCAGTTGAGATCTCACCAACGTGTAATCTATGGACATGCACGCTTGAGGGTTGAGGAACCCGTGATGTTTGACCCCATTCATGAGTCTACTTTTCAAGGTGCGGCTGTCGAGTATACGTGTTCGATCTGCAGGAAGTCCTTTAATCGTCAGGATAATTTACGGCGACATCAACGGTCGGTACATAAGGTACCCAACCATGAATGCCAGCACTGCAGTCGAGTCTTCAGACTCCACAGTCAGTTGATCTCCATCAATCCGAAAGACGTCCACAGTTTGTGTTCCATCCTTCAACATGACTTATACTTATTCTGAGGGTCGGCTTCTGATTGGTTGATAGGACGGTCACCTCCTGTCTTCTCTTCCCCTCTAACTATAAATACGGAAACACGCGCATGTTAGATGTACATTTCTCAAAACCTGCACCAGACCCGATCAAATGGAAAAGCCAGCCAATTCCAAGGCAGACGAGCAATCGTTGAAGATTGACGAACAGGTGCCGGTTCCCGCTCGACTCCCCAAGAGAGTTACCAAAAGATACCCGCCCATAACTATGGAAATGATAGATGATTTCTTCAGTGTGGGTTACAGCTCAACCAGGGAGAGCCCGGAGATGTCCGCTACCATCGCCAGCGATGCCTGACCTGCCTTGAATGTGTACCCTTGGCCGGGTGTGATCTTTGCACGAGGAGAGAGGAGATTTTACAGTGGGCGAAGTGAGAGCTTGTCACCAAAGGCCGATTTTTCCTTGTTCGGAAAAATATGGCCGCAATTATCTCGAAAGCGAAACATCTAACATATGTACAGACGGATGAATGAATGAGTAAGAATCATATTAGGTCACGCCGAGCAAAGATGGAACTTTCTGAAACGGCGATTTCTGATTGGACAGCCGAGAATACATCTAACGGACAAGAACGAATATGACAGATGCAAATGGCGGCCTCTGATTGGACAAGAGGCTAATTGTATTGTAAACACACCCAACGCGGCTCCCCTAGCTTGGGTATAATGTACTGGAGGGGATAATAAAATGATTGACCTGTCATACTAGTTGTTGTTATTCTCTCACCGGTCTACATCATGCGACGTTGTACGGAGTACATGTTCATTGAGAAAGAGAGAAAGAGAGAGAGAGAGAGAATTAAGGTTTAACGTCACATTCCGCAATATTTCAGCTATATAGCGATATGGAGAGAGAGTATGTACATGGATTTGAACAGAGTATGTTCACATGGACGTGAACAGAGTACATGTAGAAGATTACATTTACATGGACAAGGAGCATGTGTATTGACAGAGTACATGTACATGAACAGATTACATGTACAGGCAAATAGTACATGTACATTCACATAGTACATGTGCATGGCTATGCACAGAATACATGGACATGCGCAGAGTACATGTACATTAAATACAGGGAAGATATTGTCTAATACAGGACAGATATGATATAATACAGGACAGATATGGTATAATACAGCACAGATTCGGTATAATACTGGACAGATATGGTATAATACAGCACAGATATGGTATAATACATTTTGTTACAAGTTTTTACATGTTACGGTGTGTACGTAGACATGTGACAAGTGCGCACCCGAGTGTACAGGACAGCGATGCGCTGATTGGTGGGGAGAACAACGTAGGAGAGTTCTTGTGGGCTGCGGGCTTATAAAAGTGGCGGTAGGTGGGAATGTTCAGCATTTTCTGATACGCAGCCGACATGTTCTCTTGTTCGACCTGCCTGAAGCCATTTACTCGCCCAGAAGATTTGCGACGGCACGAGTCCTCCATCCACAACGGCGCACGGTATACTTGTATAACTTGCGCACGGTCATTTAATCGGGAAGATGCTTTACTGCGCCACGAACGTTCACCCCACGAGGGCGCGATGGAACAATGTAATGAATGTGGTCAACTCTTCAAACGACCCAGTCAGTTGAGACGTCATCAGCGTGTGATTCATGGTCCGTCACCACGGTATGAGCGACAACTTCCCACTAAAGAGGCACCCAGGAGGGTCAGAGCTAGTGAAGATGAGCCCGGAGAGACGAATGCCACTGGTGATGCGATCACGGAGAGCCCGCCTATACCCACAGTTCAGAAGAGCCTAGATATCCAGCCGGTCCCTAGCATTACTGTTTCGAGTCATAGGCCTGACAACAACGAACATTTTCTGGAAGATGTGGTGGATGTTCCTAGCGATCTGTTACACGAAGACCATCCAGTGAGTGACATCTATCGGCGCCATTGGCCCATGATACGGCACTGTTTCCACCGTCATCGCCCTATTCAAGATATCTACAATTTCCGACTGACCGACCTCGCTCGTTTACGCAGCTATGTGGAAGCCATCTTCAATGACCAAGCTACGTCCTTCAAATTAAATCTAGCGTTTGGTTATGTGCTTCAGCATAAGGAGACAGACCAAGTCCGATACTTTTACCCGAGCAGTAACATTCGGGTATTTGACCAACCGTTTACCATCATTAACCGGGCGTCGCTAGAGACGATGCTGGACCAAGTGGACCAATTGGATGCCTTGGAATGGGCCCTACAACAACGTCCCAACACCAAGTGGATAGTGGAGAGGGTCACCAATGTTACGTTTTTCGTGACCAAGCTGACCGACCAACCCATCGGCTGAATGTATTCACCCATGCACTGATAGATACTCAGAATGCGCAAACAAGTATCTGAGGATATGTTGCCTCAATGGAATCCTGGCCTGGCCGATGACGATTAGAACAAACGGTTCAGAGCGAACAAGGCCGAAGATAGGACTTTCTGAAATGGCGACTTCTGATTGGACAAGAGCAGCTGAGAATACATCTAACGGGCAAGAACGAATATGACAGATGCAGTGCCAAATGGCGGCCTCTGATTGGACAAGAGGCTCCTTGTATTGTAAACTTACCCAACGCGGCTCCCCCAGCCTGGGTATGATGTAACATTGAGGAGAATAGAATGATTGACCTGTCATCCTTGTTGTTGTTGTTCTCTCACCGATCTACATCATGCGACATTGTACAGAGTACATGTTCATTGAGGGAGAAAGAGAGAGAGAGAGAGAATTAAGGTTTAACGTCGCATTCCGCAATATTTCAGCTATATAGCGATATGGACAAAGAGTATATACATAGATTTGAACAGAGTATGTATGCATGGACGTGAACAGAGTGCATGTATAATGACATGCACAGAGTACATTTACATGGACAAGGAACATGTGTATTGACAGAGTACATGTAAATGAACAGATTACATGCACAGGCAAATAGCACATGTACAGGCACGTATTATATGTGCATGGATATGCACAAAATACATGGACATGCGCGGAGTACATGTAGATTAAATACAGCGAAGATATTGTCTAATATAGGACAGATATGGTATAATACAGGACAGATATGGTATAATACTGCACAGATATGGTATAATACAAAAGGTGTATATACAAAAAACTCATGTGTCAGGAGTAGGATTCGAACCCACGCCATGCGTTTCGCAGACCAGCACTTAGGACTGGCGCCTTAGACCACTCGGCCATCCTGACTTTACAGTTATAGTTCAAAGTATCAAGTCATATGTAGTATTCATGCACGATGCGACCACCAAGTGTGTAGTTGCGTCTACATGCAGAGAACTACAAGATGACACCCCACACGACATATTTGGACCAAGGATGGTCCCTCTCTACCCAAAACATCTTCCTTCACTTCCCCAAAATGCCCACTTTCGCTACTACTCCTACTGATGACGTCACAGATGACGTGGACATCCCTCAAATCGGAGTCTACACCCCGAGAGCTACAAGATGACACCCCACACAACGCATTCGGAGCAATAGTGGGTCCCTCTCTACACCAAATACCTTCCTTCACTTCCCCAAAATGACCACTTTACTTACTACACCCAACTGCGCATGCGCAGATTGACGCGACTTGCAATAAAAACACGCCATTCTGACTCTACCCCACACAAGCTTCACTTTGACACCTCCCACAACCCATTTGGACCACTAGTGGTCCATATCGGCCCCAAAAATTTCCATACTACGGCCTGCCTGCGCATGCGCAGAATGACGATATTCCTACCCACATCCACCCAGTCGGATGCTCCCTCACGTGTGCTTCACATTGATACCTCACTTGACTCCATCGGACCAATAGTGGCCCACCTAAACCCCAAAACGTTCCTTCCAAAGCACTTTTCCCACAATTCCCTGTCTGCGCATGCGCAGAATGTTGAACACGAACAACACACTTGTCCAGGCGGATGCTCCTTCACGAATGCTTCACAACGATACCTCATAAGACTCCATCGGCTCACTAGGGGCTCACCTCGACCCCAAAACATCTATTTCCATACCCTTTTCCCACAATTCCCTGTCTGCGCATGCGCAGAATGTCGAACACGGACGACACACTAGTCCAGGCGGATGCTCCCTCACGTATCCTTCACAACGATACCTCACTCAACTCCATTGGACCACTAGGGACCCACCTCGACCCCAAAACGTCTATTTCCATACACTTTGTCTACTGCGCATGCGCAGAATGACGTCAGTTCCACGTCATACTAGTCCAGGCGGATGCCCCCTCACGTATCCTTCACAACGATACCTCACTCGACCCCATCGGACGACTAGTGACCCACCTAAACCCCAAAACTCCTATTTCCATTCCCTTTCTCCACAATTCCCTGTCTGCGCATGCGCAGAATGCTGACAACGGCTGAGACACTAGTCCAGGTGGATGCCCCCTCACATAGGCTTCACATTGATACCTCATACGACTCCATCGGCCCATTAGGGGCTCCCCTCGATCCCAAAGCGTCTATTTCCATACCCTTTTCCCACAATTCCCTGTTTGCGCATGCGCAGAATGTCGAACACGGACGACACACTAGTCCAGGCGGATGCTTCCTCACGTCTGCTGTACATTGATACCTCACTCAACTCCATTGGACCATTAGTGGTCCACCTAGACCCCAAAATGTCTATTTCCATACCCTTGGTCTACTGCGCATGCGCTGAATGACGATATTCCAACCGCACACCCATCCCATCGGATGTCCCCTCACATATGTTTCACATTGATGCCTCACTCGACCCAATCGGACCAACAGTGGCCCACCTAGACCCCAAAACGTCTATTTCCATACCCTTTGTCTACCGTGTATGCGCAGAATGACAATATTTCAATCCCACACCCAGCCCATCAGATGCGCCTTCACAAATGCTTCACATTGATACCTCACTCGACCCAATCGGACCATGCAGCGTATTTGAAGTCTGGGGACTACTTTTTCTCCGCGGAAGTTTTTTTCCGCGACCGCATCACCGCCAGACCGCATCACCGCGGAGGAATACAAGGTCAAAGGTTGCCAGACCTATAGTGGTCAAAACTTGGCACCCAGCCAATGCTGATGCAATCCATAACCACAACGCCACCTATCGCCACCAAGAGTTACCTCCCTGGAAAATGTTCCCTTTTTTTGCGGTGACTATACTACTTGTTCATTTTCAGACCCAACATTTTGTGCAGGTCATAAACACAATTCCGAGTTTCCCTTGAGAAGGCCTCCGAACCATCAAGGTTTAGCTGTGTATCATCTGCTCATTGGTTGACCTTAAATTCGGTGTCGTCTATTTTGGGCTCACTGACTTTTAAATAATTTGCGGATCATTATGCCTAGAATTTGAACGCAATGTAAAAACAGATATGGTGAGAGAAGATCATCTTGCCGGCATCCTCGTTTCCATTTTGTATTACGCTCTTTTGAATATTTGATTTTAGAATTTTTATCCAGTTTTGAAAATGATTCCCAAACTTGAAGGCTTTTAGAACTGCATGCATGCAATTTCAGGAAGCTGAATCAAATGCTTTTTCGAAGTCTATCATGAGTAATAATATCGGGATTTCCAGATCCTTTGTTTCAAACATGATATAGTGTATAAAACGGATATTTTTCTCCGATATAACGGCTTGGAATAAACGGTTTTTTATCTTCAATGATAAGCGCATACAAATATTCTTTATTCTGGCGATACATGAAGATACAGTATGTATGTCACATTTAGTAGAGTAATCGTTCTCCAGTTTTAACAACTTATTTATTTTATTTGTTTTCGCCCTGTCATTGTGTAAAAGGCATTTCTTCTTTCTTTTTACCGTGGCTCCGGTTAGTAGATCTGAGGACGAATTGTCCTGGATCAAATTGTCCTAGATGTTTTCAAAACATTTTGAAGAATTGGATTGGAAAACCACAGGGGCTCGTTACCGTTATTAATTGGTTAATTCGGTTGATTACGGGGGGGGTCGAAGTAGGGATATTTCCTACCTCGACAATTAACCAGTTAACAACGGTAACGAGCCCCTGTGTGGAAAACCATCCAATCTAGAAAAATTTTCTTTCTTCACATTTGTTTTCAAGGATCTGCTTATTTCTGCTCAAGTGATGGCACCTTTTAGAATTCCCGATGTTGGACTTCAGAGTTGTTTCAATTTCAGGTCGTTTAAAAGATTGTGTATGTTGTGTTAGTGTCAGGTGTATCGTTTTCCATGAAGACTGTTCTTCGTCGTGGAAAATGTCCATCCTGAGCTACAAATCAGGCAAAATTTCCTACATAGGTTATTGTGTGGAACCCGACATTTGTTTTCCTTTTGTACCGGTCATTTGCTGTGAGGTGATCAAACTATCGTTTGTACATACACACTGGCTCTATTGTGCAACACGAGGGATTCTTTTTCTGGAATCACCCGGTTGACAATGGACTTTGCATGTGCTCCGGTGTTCTTTCAGAAGAACACCTCAAAGAACACCTCACCCGATGGCAGATAAACCGGGTTGATCCTTTACAAGAGCACCCCACCTCGCACTCGTCCTACATAATTGTAATCAATACATCCCTTTAAAGCACACTTGTGACGTCACTCTATTGTCCCAACGCTCCATTATTTTTGAGGAATGGAGAGTTTCTCGAACTTAACTTTCTACGAATGGAGAGTTAAGGTAGCTAGAGCCTGTACCAGCTTCAAGAGAAACATACTATTCAGTATACATTAACTAATGTTGTGATAACGCATATATACCACATAAGATTACTAAGCTATGAGGGAATCGTGTTCCTCTATGATAGTATGCTTGTGAAACGTTTATATACATGGCAGATAAACAGATCACTTTAGTGATGGGATGAGTGATTTGCATATTACGAGTTGAGAGTTCGAACGGGGTTGTCTCCCATCCCATAGGCATGACTGATCGAGGTGGAGTCACACCAGGTCGGAAACGACTAATCT